>CAJNDV010036594.1:0-22116 GCA_905221635.1 Symbiodinium sp. CCMP2456 | reverse complement strand
GTCGGGATCCCCAACTCATTCCGCCTAGGAGTGTCTAAAGCAGACCAATGGGCTCGCGAAGGCACTGCTGATGAAGCTGGCGAGGAGAAGGCGGATGACAAGCTGTCCTCAGCCTCATTCTCAACTTCATGGGCAGCAGCTTTCTTGGGCTCAACTTCATCGCCAGGCTTCTTAGGAGGGAAAGGCATCAGAGCACGTGAGGCTCCCTGGGCCAGATGTATGTGAGTGACCTTCACATCGGGGGCCGTCCTGACAGGCTTGCTTTCCGGAGTGCAGATCGTGGTCTCCGTGTTCACGGAGATCAAAGAAGCTGTGCTACCCACGGAGAGCAAAGACGGGCTGCGACGGTCCCGGGGCCGGTCAGGCGTCTCGGAGTCCATGTCGAGAGAAGCAAGATGCAGCAAGAACGTCCTGATGAGCCCGAGTGGCACAGCATGGTGGTGTGCCTTCAACCAGCTCAGGTTCCCTGTGGGTGGCTGAACACTCCGACAATTTGGAGCTTAAATGAAGCAAGCCAGAGATCACACTCGAGGCCCAAACCATAGGCAGTGAAGGCGAAGCCAATGGTCCATCACCCGACAAGGCCTTGTAATGTAATCACACAGACAGCAGCAAGTGGGAGACCCGTCCAAGGACCAACGCAGAGAGAGGCTTCGAGGCCCAGACACCCTCCTTCACCGCCGCGGAAGCGATGACCTGCCGAGCACGGACATGAGCTCTCTAAAGACCCCGACGGCTACAACCCTGAGGTACTACAACCAACACCCCCAAACCCCAAACCCTGCTGAGCTGGCCTCTGGCATTTGGTTTGCAAGCGGGCCAGGAGAATCCTGGCATATGCAAACAGCACCTGGAAGGGGGTCCCTCAGCAACAAGAAGCAGACGGGATGGCAGAGTCCCGGATGTCTGTCAGGGACCTCTTCATGATATGACCTGAGCGGACCATGCCACGACATCTCTAAACTACCCGCGGTGACACGTGAAAGGAACAGCCAGCAGCAGTGCAGAACACTCTTGTATTTTAAATGGCCGAGCAGGGCGTAAGTTTGATGGACGGCGTCCTCTGCCCTCATCCTCATCATCGGAAAACCAGATGGACTTGCCTTTTGGCCTGGAGGGAGGCGACCGCGATCTTCCAGCCGGCGGCCGTCGCGGATTCACCCACTGCTTGGCCCTTTGCTGCCCGCTGCTTGACGGAGCCTCGTTCTGGTCGAACCTGTCGGCCTTCGGCCGCTGCTGCATCCGGTGCGAACTGGTAGGACTCGTAGCAGGGCTCTCGGGAGCTCTGTGCGTAGCCGGGGAGTCCATGGAGGCCGGAACCTGAGCCAAGCCAGAAGTTGCCTGCGCGGATGCCGAGGTGGAGCCCGCCGGTGCTTTCGGGGTCGGCCTCAGCTTAGACTCAGTTGCAGAAGACCCGTGTTTGGCGGCCACCCTGAGGGTCTCCTCAATCTCTCTGTCCAGGGTCGGGACCGGGGCTGCTTCCTCAGACCTTGTGGTGGGCTCGGTCTCGACCAAGACGGTCTCCATCTCCTCAGCTTGCCCAGGTTCAGCATGTGGCAAGGCAGCCGAGTCCGGCAAATCTGCAGCCTGAAGGCCATCCTGGAAGTCGAGGCGCCAGTAGTCAGAGGAAGGTTTAGGGTGGTGGCGCCACCCTAAAAGATAGGGGGCCGAATAGAGAGTCAATGGAGGTGGCCGCAGGCGCCACCTGAGGCGGGGTCCGAATACTGCGTCGTCTGTGGAGATCGCGCCGAGCTCGTCTGCGAGCTGTTCTACGCGGTCACGCGCCACCGTGAACGTGCGGCCAATCGGGTACCCCTCCGACAGGATCTTGACGTTCCATGTCCACCCATCTGAGCAGTGGCCGCCAGGGGCGTGTGGAAGAATCAGGAGTGGTTGGCCAGGAAGACTCCGAAAATGAGTGCCTCCAGTACTATAACACAGAGCACCTGGTCGAAGGGTCGTGAGATCCAGCTCTTGGATCTCGGCCTCAGAGAGGACCCTGGACCGCCTATCGGCACGAGGAGCCATGGCCAGTGCAACCACCTCAGAATGAGCCAGGCACTTCTTGAGCACAAGGTGGCCGGTGTGATGTTCATCGGGGCTGTGCAGCACACATGTCAGCATGTCGATCTGGAGCTGTGCATATGCAAACAGCACCCGAAGTTGGAGAGGAGGGGATAGGCAAATCTGTGAACCCAAGGCTGAGCCACTGACTGTGAGCAGGGGCTTGAGACCCCCTCGGTGAAGCCCGGAAGGCAGACCGGGAGGTATAAGGACACCTGTGCACAGGACCATGTGGACTTAACGGTCGTGCGGAAGGTGCTGGAGAGAGCACCAGCGCGAGCGGAGAGGTGCAGGGTCCTAAGCCATGCAACTGCAGACGCATAGCCGAACTCTGAAGAAGCGCACGTCCTACATATACCCACTGAGTCACTGGCACGGCCTCGCAGATTGGGACAAAGCAGAGGCCAAGGGTACCTGAGGGGTGCGGTGTCTGAGCAGGAAGCTTGCAGCTGCTGCTGTCCACCGAGTGCTGGGAGACGGGCTCTGCCACCAAAGCCGGACCTGAGTCAGGAGTAAGGCCCAGGATAAGCTCCGTGCAGACAGCAGAGAAAGAGCCAGGGCACCAGGGCCGAAGGCATGAAGCGAGCGGTTTGCATTGCTCGGGCTTTGTTTTGCACTGAAGCGACGTCTGTGTCCAATGCGAAGCAACTGTTGTCGCTGCTGGCACGGAAGAAAGGCCTCTGATACAAGCTCGCCTTGCGAAGGTGCACATGATTGCTCAGGCGTCCGAAGGGCTCGTTGGAGGGGGCCCCTTGGCCTTTGCCGCTGCCCACGCTGCACCAGGGGTAGGTGGTCCGCCGTCTCCAGCCGTTGGCGAGAAACTAACCGTCCATCCTGCGATGTGCAGCTGGAAGCCCGCAAACATTGCCCCTATTGCCGGAATCGCCGGTGGGTGGGCCGGCGGGTACCCTTGCTTGGGCGGGACAAAGCTCGATGGCAATGGCATTGCATGTCCCGGAATCGCCGACACTGTGGCCTCTGCCGTGGTCGTTGGAAAGGCTGGTGCCGGCGGCGGAGGACCTTCAGGTCGAAGTACTGCAGGTGCGCGGCTAGCCGACGAAGGTGGCGATGGCAAGGACTGCATCGGTGCCTCCGGCCTTGATGCATCGAGCCTGTCCGGTGGATCATAGCGAACTGGGCGCGGCACAGGAGGTCCAGCAGGAGGCCCAGCATGCTTGGGCACACCATGGTCAACCGGCGCGGGAGGGCCCCTGAGCCTCCTCGGTGCAGGTGGACCCCAGGCACCTTCTTCTGAGGTGCTACTACTTGGTCCCAGCAGATCTGAAGTGTCAGAGCTTCCGCACTCCGCCTCTGCCGCAGCTCCTGGAGGGTTGCCCGTACGTGACCGAGATCTGGCCTTGGGTGCTGCCGCCTTGGCCTTGCCCTTGGCAGTCGACCTTCCCCTCGGAGGCATGGCGTCTGATCAGGATCCCTGTGAGGCACTGCTGAGCCCAATCTGGCAGGGCGACATGTGAATGCTGGTGCAGAGCCGGTTACAGGCAAGAGTGTGCACAGTGCCCTCACATGAGCCGACTGGAGCAAGGCCCCGGGCCGTCCAGCAGATGTCTGAGGTGCACAGGCCCAAGTCCTTCAAGTGCACTAACAGAGCCAGAAGCAAGCAACCAGGCGCGCGAGCCATGGCCTGCTCGCATTTCGAGCACCGATTGATGCGCGAACCTTCAGAACTTCAGGGGGTAAGCCTGGGGATCTTAAACCTACCGTTTTTAAGGGTTCTACTGTACCCTCTAATTAATTATAGTGAGGGGTCATAACCCGCTCTTTCGTAGGGTTTGGGGTCACAGGTTAATCATATACAGCAGCAGTGTATACAGTATTGTAGCACGTCGCTGCAGCCAGTGCAGCCAATTGCGCGACATGGATTTTGTAATACAGCTGTTCCACAAGCTTACGCGGAAGTCTCGAGGTAGCGTATAAGAAGCGTAAAAAATTGCGATTTACCCTCTCTACCACCCCTAAGCCCGAAACCTTAAACTAAACCCTTAACAGCCTGGCCTGTAAATCCGAATCTCCGAACTCCAAATCAGAAACGTCAGAAGCCCCAAAGCTTAAAGCGCTGAAATGCAACAGATCCGGGGCAACTACACCTGCATCCTCAACGCATCGGCTCAACTGAACCTGCCTCTCGAGCGAAGCCATAGTCGCCTTGCTCGCGAACCGCTTTGCCTGCGGATAGCCGAGACCCATGCGAAACTCTTGTTAATAAGAACCCCCCGCCGGGATAGATTAGCGGCGGCCGGGTAATATAGTAATGTATCATGAGACTGAGAGGCGCCGGCCCCCGCCGTATCGACATTAGTTGGTGGGGGGTATAACACTATACCACAATAAAGACTTGTGAGGGGACTGCCTTCACCGAGAGCTCGTAAGTCCACAGACCCCCTCAACCCCGAGCCCAAAAAACATCTCTGAACTGCAGCAAACCCTGAATCCAAAAGCCCTACGTTTTCCGCACACTGCAAAAACGATCTTGATAGAAACCGCGGAACAACCTGAAATCCAACAGTCATCTCCGAGAACAAAACGCGAACCCCTGAAGCCTAAGCTTGAAACCAACCCTCCCAAGTGGACCGAGTTGCGCTGCGGGCTTGGCGTCGGGTTTGGGTTTGCAGGTTTACAGGGCCGGATGGATCGGGATGCTATGTGTAGTTGAAGACCACTGTGCTACATTCGGAGGGCAATACTCCTAGGCTGTCTAGCGTGTTTTCCCGTCCACGTTGCGCCCTGAAAGGAGACTCTTTTGCGAGTCGGACATGTGCACAGCTTGCAATCTTCGCATCTGAAGTGACATGACATGGGCCACTCGTTTCAAGGGAATCCTGGATTGCCTGTGGCTCGAGCCTAAGACCTACGCACCCTACTTTCCGTTCATCATTCAATAACTAGCCACAGGTTCCTTGTCCCTAAAAGGGGCCAGCTTAAAGCTTAGGGCAGGAGGACAGCCCAGCATCGTCAGAAGCCTAAGCATCATCAGCATGCATCCGGAGCAGAAATTCTCGCACTTCTGCCAGTGTAGGCCTGCAACAAGATCGTTAGATCAGGATGGACGGTTACGTTCAAGGTGTCGGGCTTCCCGGGGACTATGCATTATTTTTCATTATTTGTGAATCACAGCCTCACAAGTGTCTCGTCAGGGTGATTCTTGTTGAATCGGTTGTAGACGAAGGTCAACACTGCGATGAGAGCGTCTGCTTCTTCAGGGTTCGTATTCGTACCCCACTTCCTTTGGAAAGTGTCTTGCTCCATGGGATCATCACCTCAGAGTTCGCATCAGCTAGAACCCTTGATCCTAAACCTTAAGCCAACTTAAGCCCTAAGCCCCCCCGAACCCTAAACTTTTAAGCCCATGAATCACCCCTGAACCCTAAAACCCTAAAACCCTAAACCCTAAACCCCAAACCCTAAAACCCTAAAATAACCCTAAACCCCAAAGGGTCGGGCTTTGCACCTGAGGCTCATGTTCGGGCCCGAGTGTTTTCGAAACGCCACGGGTTTAGGGTTTTAAGTTAGGGCTTAGAGGAAACACCTACTCAACCACTGTTTGATAGCAACAGTCTGACAGAGGGAGTGTTCGCGTTGGAATAGCCAATCAATTAAGCGCCAAGCTGCTAGGGTAGCTTGCTTTGTAGCCATACTTCGGGTTGTAGAGCAGCGTGGCTTCCTCCTGCATCTTGGAGCTGCGCAGCATGTCCCTCAAGATATTCGGGGTTTGCCCGGGCTGCCGTGGAGCTGATTCGCGGGCTCTGCGCTCTGCCGGCGCTGCCTCCGACTCCGGCTTTGGTACCGCACGAACCGCAGAGGCCGCTTGCGCCTCGGGGTTCGAAGGCTGTGCAGGCTGTGCATCTTGATCGCGTGACTGCTTGACGGCGCGCTTTCGATCTTGCTCCTGTAGCTTGGTTCTTGCCAACTGCGCAACCTTCTTGAATTCATGGCACTCTCTGTCCTCCTCTGCTAGCTGTGACACGCACTTGAGAATTTCTTCCTCGTTTTCAGACAAAGCCCGAGTGTGATTGAAGCACATGGCAGCCACCATGCGCCTCGATTCTGCAGGCCCCTCTTGCGGAAACAGCGTGCAGATGAGCTTGTGGCAGATGTCCACTTTCAGGACACGGCCCTTCTTCCCAGATCCCTTCGTCGGGAGATCAATCTCTAACATCGCGCACAATTGCTTCAGATCTGCAAGTGTGAGAAACACGCCCTCCCGAAGTGCACCCTCCAAGAGTGGCAGCCCCTCCGCATTCACGATGCGTAGAGGTGATGTCAACTGTCTGTTCAGTAACTCTGTTGGCAGGAAAGCACGCAACGCTGGCTCACAGGGGATGAGTTTCCACGGGCCCCTCAGCTCAAAGCAAGTCAGCCAGACCATGTGTTGCCAAGCTCGCTGCGCCGGCACCGGCTGCAGCACGAGGTAGTCCTGGAGAATGATTACTTGGAGTTACGCCAAGATACGCTAAGTTAGTAACCTGGATTTACACTGCAAGCCACGGGCCTGGTCATGGTGAGTGATTTTTTCCAAGGGATACCCGACTGCAGCCCATTTTCTGAACCCCATGCTGAGGATGTACTGCTCGTCATTTGTGTTCTTGAAGACAGCGCCCAGCTTGAACAAGGATCCTGGCTGAAAGGTATAAACCCTAAGCCCTTAAACCCCTCAAGAAGACTAAGCCCTAAACTTAAATTCCAAAGCCCATAGTTTGAACCCTAAACGCTTCAAACCAGGGTTTAGGGTTTTTTTTGGAGCCCTCCTGTTTGTGCGTCGGGTTCAGGGTTTCGGGGCTTTGGCAATTTGGGCTTCGAGGCTTTTGGGAGGCAGGAAGCTTCCGGGAATTAGGAAGGGCTCGTGGGCAAAAGAGTCGGATATCGAGGCTTTGGGGGATGCGCAACCCTAACAGCCTAAACCAGCTTGAACAAGGATCCTGGCGGAAAGGTATATGCCCTAAGCCCTTTTATACCCCTCAAGAAAACTAAGCCCTAAACTCCAAAGCCCATAGTCCTTACACCTCTGAACCCTTAAACGCTTCGAACCAGGGTTTAGGGTTTTTTTTGAGCCCTCCTGTTTGTGCGTAGGGTTCAGGGTTTCGGGGCTTTGGGCTTCTAGGCTTTTGGGAGGCAGGAAGCTTCCAGGAAGGGTCGGATATCGAGGCTTCGGGGATGCCGAACCCAAACAGCCCTTAAACCCTAAACCGTTTAAGTTTAGGGCTTTTGGGGACTCGGGAGATTTCTGCTTCAGGGATTTGGGGCCTCAGAGGTTTTGGCTCCAGCTTCCAAAGCCCCACCCCAGTGCTAAAGGTTGCGGTTTGGGATGCCACTTTCATTGGGGTTTAGAGAAAACACCCAAGCAACCATTATTTGCGCGCGTAACGATGTAAAGCCCCGAGAACAAGTGAACCTTATGTGTTCTGGAAGAAGCTCAAAGCCCCAAAGCCATGAATTCAGAATGTGCCCGGGGTCCAATCCAGCAGAGGTCCACGTTGGACCAGCGGGTGTCCTTGTCACGGATCAAGTACGCTGCGGCTGCCGCTGCTCTCTGCTGCGCCAGTGGCCCAGAGTTCCGCCACTTGGACTCCTTGATGTTTTTCGGCCGATGTAACACAGCTGGCTTGGGAAGAATTGTCTTCTTGATCGAGAACAAATGATCACTGGCATACGTTCGGTCAGGGATGCCGTTCGGCCCAAGCACCGTGTCGAAGTCTGCTTTGTCAGGGTAAAGTTGAGGGCAGCCGCCCGTTTCAGCATAGGGAGACACGATGGAATAGAGCCATTTGCAGGGGTCCGACATCTTGAAGTTTGTTGAGTGTGTCGCTGCCTTGCGATGCAAAAAGGCAAATGTTGACTCCAGAGTATCCTTTGTGCTGGCAGACCCCATAAACAAGCGCTTGGCAAGCTTCTTCAGCTCGGAATTCGAGCGGTCATAGTCTGACTGGATAAGAAGCGCCATGCTTTCCCGCGCCAGTTGCTGCTTGTTCCACCCGAGGTCAGCCATCAGCGACGGCCAGGCTGCGTCGGCGCAGCTGCGCCCCTCAGCGTCCACAATTGTGGAGATGAGGGATCTGGCATGGGCCATTGCAGAATTCATTTCCGTGGGGTCATGGCAGTTCACTGTTGCCACCAAATCAGGCATTGCCATACTGTAATGAGCGTTGCTCCACCAGATATTGGATGCTAGGCAAGTCGCGAATTTGCGGCATGTGCGCAACAACTCCAACTCCTTCTTTGCCCACGCCGGCAGCTCCTCAGGGGGTGCTCGACGAGCAGCGCGTGTCATGCGCAAGGCATTGTGCAGACCCGACAACTCTGTCTGCACTGTCGCCAGCACAGCGTGCACAGTTCTGACGTACTGTCCCAGGGACCGATCTGCGGCGAAGGTGGCTTGAGCATGCCATCCAGACGAGGCCGCTTTGAGAGCTTTGTAGTAGGCGTCCTCCAGAGGCTGCGAAATGTGTACAATCAACTGAGCGACCTCTTGCAAGTACTGATCTCCCATGAACCCTGCAATCATTTTGGTGGGGCCCTTTGTGTTGAAGATGGCATAGATTTCTTTCCTGGGTCGGCGGTTGACACCATGAGAAAGACACTGGGTTCTGAATGAGTTACTTGGGATGGCCAGTCACTATGCAAAACAAATGCATACATATATATATATATATATATATATATTATATATATATATAAAAATACCAAATGCAAGCCTAATCTCTTGTTCCGAGGCTCCTTCTCTTTGGGGCCCGCTGCTTCCTCCTCTTCATCATCCTCTTCTTCACCAGGCTGCCTTGCTTCGTCTTGCTGGTCGGGATCAGCATCATCCCCCTCGGTAGACAAACTCCCCCCCAGCCCGAAACTGCCGGAAAGTCATTTTGCCAGTTGTTCCCAACGTGTCACCTTCGGCCCGGCCCGTCGCCGCAGCTTCGTTACTAGACCCTGGGGCAGCCCAAAAGGACAAGGTCTTCTCATGCCATGTGCTTGAAATTTCATGTGAAAACAGAGCACAGAGCACGACTGCAAGATCATAAGATCTGTTTTTGTCTGAGCGGCCAGGTGCCGAAGAAGCGCGTTGAGAGCCTCCTCTTGAACGGTCCAGTCGACCAAGAGATCTCGAAGGCAACTCTGCAATCCAAACCAAGCTTTCTGCTTCACCTGGACTTCCCATTCTGAATTCTTGGGCTCTGGCTGTTCTATAAAGTCTACTGGGGAGCTGGCTGGTTTGGGGTTTGAGAGCAAAAGTTTGGACTGGAGCCCAGCTGCATACTGGCCCCGGTTTCGGAGAGCACGTGTGTTCATCCAGTCTGACATGCAGTCTGCAGGGTCAAGGTCAGGATCGTAGAGTTCCCCTCGGTCGTTGGCCACACGCTCGGCGAAGGATTCGAAGTATTCATGGGGTTGTTGTTCCAAGTAGGCTTCGAAAGCATCACGTTTCGCCTCCAATTTATCTCCGGATTTCCATGCCCCATGATCAAAATTACCTTGGGCTGTCTAGGTTGGACAATATTACATTCACACCAAAATCAGCGAACTCTGATGCTGCGCGGAGGGCTGCGGGGAGAGTATCCTAAGAATTGAGCCCCAAGCCCTTGTTGATGTTCTGAACCTTAAAATCCTAACTAAGGTTTTCTTAAGGGCCTAAAGCTACGCTGCCCGAGAAGACCCTACATTCCTGTTAGGCGGCAGATCAGTGACAGCTTCATCACTGGTATCACCAACGAGGCCGCGGCAATCGCCTTGCGAAATGCGTTCCAAGCAGGATGCGATGTTTCCGATTCCGAGTAGCCGCGAAGGTGTAGTTTTTCCCAGCCATAATTAAAAGCCTTGTGTTGAACGCCCTCGTCGTCTGCCACCTCAGTCACGACAGGGGAAGCAGCGGCACACGTCCATACCACAAACACTGCACCAAAGACGCGAGCTTGAGGATGGGCATCTCATCCACGGGCGTGACCTCGACAGTCTTGAGGTCTTCTTTGCCTGGTGTCAGCACCTTGGAGGGTGGGACGGCAAAGTATGCAAGGCTCTTGCCGGCCATCATGGTTAGGATGTGGTTGACCGTCTTCAAGATCACCTTGGTGCAGATTCGCGGGTTTCCAAATAAATAATATAATGTCAGTCACGCAGCATTCTGTTCTACACCCTACGGCGTACTGAAGCGTGGGGACCGGGCAAAGAACAGGTTGCTTTCTTTGTTGGTCACCGAGGGCCTTCGTCAGAGACAGTCAAGGTGTTACACGAACCAGACCTAGAATCTGCGACACCGCACAAAAGAATGTCGAACCCCGTGGGCGCACACCGCACACCCTGTCGATCCCATTGAAACACCCAAATAAATTTCCACCCTTGAACTTCGTATCCCTGAGCTGCAGGTGGTCTAGCCTCCAGGCGCTCGATCCATCCAGCTGCTCGTCGAAAACTTTCTTGAGGACCTGAGCGACAACTATAGGGCGTGCGGCTGATGTTAGACAGTACTACATTCGCTTGCTGCTTGCATCTGCTCACCACGAGCAACCTGGGCGCCGTTTCTTTTGTCTGTCACGTGCTCCGAAGTCGGGAGCGGGTCTCTCTGCACAATAGAAGCTCTGGGAAGACTTGAAGATGCAAGCAACTTAGTTCAGAGGATGTCTACGGTGAACATGCAGCCAACAAAAACCCTTGGGTCACAGTTGCCTTGGCATCTGGGATTTTAAAAAGCAGAGGAAGCGTGCCCCAGACATCGCCTGAAAGGCAGGTTGCCGTAAGAAAGGCAGCGTAACGTATGACCAGAATGTAATGCCACGAGTTCCGTAAGAACCTAGTAAGGGGGTTAGGGGGTTTTTAGGGGGTGATAGGGGTTTAGGGAGGGGTTTTGGAGTTTATAAGAGTTTAGGGGTTTAGGGTTTATAATACGGGTTTAGGGTTTCTAGCGGTTTGGGGGTTATAGGGGTCTAGGGTTTAGGGGATCCTCTCCAGTACTGCCTAGACTACGATATATCTACATGGGCTTGCCTGCTGCGTCGGTGCGGCAACACTGTCACTGACACGGAACGACATTGAGTCAGTTCGGGCGCCTACAGAATCAGGCCGGGCAGTCCATCTGTTCGGGTTTTAGACTGCCAGCGATGATGTAACGGAGCGTGCCTCCACTGATGCTGATGCCTTCTGATCATGAATCGCAATAATGCTCTAGCTGCAAAGCATTCAAATCTGCAAACCGTGGCGGTTTCCTCCTTAGTTCCTCCTTATTGTATTCCTCCTTATGTTTCCTTTTTTCTTATAATTGTGACTCGAGTTTCCCTTTTGTTTTCTTCATTGTGCCATTCCCCTAACTTCGTCTTCCCTTCCTGTCCGCTTGTTTTGTCCCTTATCTTTTCACGTATTTTTCGATTTCAATACACACATGAGGCAAGCGAAGCGTCCGGGGCCTGGAGGGGCCAAACCCTTTTGCGGCAAAAAAGCTGCCGGAGGCCAGGCCGGGGAAGTCGAATCCCCCCAGGCTCAGGGCGCCAACTCCAACGGGCCCAGAGCCGTGCCTCCAGGCAAAAAAATAGTGAAAAATAATGGAAAATAAGGAGAAACTAAGGAAAAAAATAGTGAAGAATAGTGAAAGATAAGGAGGAAATAGTGAAAAAATAGCGAAAAATAGCGAAAATAAGGAGAAAATGAGGAAAAAATAGTGAAAAATAGTGAAAAATAAGGAGGAAATAATGAAAAAATAATGAAAAATAGTAAAAAATAGTGGAAAATAAGGAGAAAATAGTGAAAAAATAGCGAAAAATAGCGAAAATAAGGAGAAAATAAGAAAAAATAATGAAAAATAGTGAAAAATAAGCAGGAAATAGTGAAAAAATAGTGAAAAATAATGAAAAATAGTAAAAAATAGTGGAAAAATAAGGAGGAAATAGTGACAAAATAGCGAAAATAAGGAAAAAAAAGGAGAAAATAATGAAAAAATAGCGAAAAAAATAGCGAAAAATAGCGAAAATAAGGAGAAAATAAGGAGAAAATAATGAAAAATAGTAAAAATAGTAAAAAAATAATGAAAAAATAGCGAAAAAATAGCGAAAAATAGCGAAAATAAGGAAAAAATAGTGAACAAATAGCGAAAAAATAGCGAAAATAAGGAGAAAATAGTGAAAAAATAGTGAAAAAATAGTGAAAAATAGTGAAAAATAATGGAAAAATAAGGAGGAAATAGTGGAGAAATAGCGAAAAAATAGCGAAAAATAGCGAAAATAAGGAGAAAATAAGGAAAAAATATTGAAAAATAGTAAAAATAGTGAAAAAATAGTGAAAAAATAGCGAAAAAATAGTGAAAAAATAGTGAAAAATAGTGGAAAATAAGGAGAAAATAATGAAAAATAGTGGAAAAATAAGGAGGAAATAGTGACAAAATAGCGAAAAAATAGCGAAAATAAGGAGAAAATAAGGAGAAAATAATGAAAAATAGTGAAAAATAAGGAGGAAATAATGATAAATAGTGAAAAAATAGCGAAAAATAATGAAAATAAGGAGAAAATAGTGAAAAAATAGCGAAAAATAGTGAAAATAAGGAGAAACTAGGAAAAAATAATGAAAAATAGTGAAAAATAAGGAGGAAATAGTGAAAAAGTAGTGAAAAATAAGAAGGACATAGTGAAGAATAGTGAAAAATAAGAAGGAAATAGTGAAAAAAATAATGAAAAATAGTGGAAAATAAGGAGAAAATAACGAAAAATAGTGAAAAATAAGTAGAAAATAAAGAAAAATGCACAAAGATAAGGGAACTAAGAAGAAAATAATGAAACAAAATAAGGAGGAACTAAGGAATTGACCGCCCTCTACCGCTTCTGGCTATTTAGTACGTAGGATTTCTTGTATCAGAAGGCTCTTATGGGGCGTCGTCATCGGCATCCAGGTCGCACATGTTGGCCGCCAGGCTCGGCGACAGCGCTGTGGTCTTTGCACGTTTTGGCTGATCTTCCTTCTCCTTTGCCGTGCACTTGTCGTCCTTCTCTGCCTCCTTGGCCTCGCGCTCTGCCTTCTCCTTTGCCTCACGCTTTGCGTGCTCCTCGCGATTTGCCTCCTCCTTTTCCAAACGCTTGGTCTGCTCTTCCTTTTCCTGGGCCTCGCGCTCTGCCTTCTCCTTTGCCTCACGCTTTGCGTGCTCCTCACGCTCTGCCTCCTCCTTTTCCAAACGCTTTGTCTGCTCTTCCTTTTCCTTGGCCTCACGCTCCTCCTTCTCCTTCGTCTCCCGTGCCTGCTGATCTGCTGTAGTTGCAGTCGCAAGTCCTGCTGCCATCGTAGCTCCTGGGCCCTGTGGGTGCTGAGCAAAGAAAGTCATCATCGAGCTTAAGAGTTGACCCATGTGCTCTGGGGGAAAACCGGGCGGAACCGGCGGCACAAATGCCGCCAATGACTGCTGCTGCGTCGTCACGGCAGCGGCTGGATTCTGCGTCTCCGCATTATCCGCTTTCTCCGCCTTCTCCGCCTTCTCACGCTTTGCGCGCTCCACTGCTGCCAACCGCTCCGCTTCTGCTTCACGCTCTGCACGCTCCCTAGCTGCCCTAGCTTCAGACTCACGCTGTTCACGCAATTGCTTCTGCACCGTCGCACGCTTGACAGCCTCCTGGCGACAGGAGGCTTGATGGTTTAACGTGCAAAAATATACTAAGGAGTATATATTATATCGGTATGTCCGCACCGAGCAGAACCAACCCTAAACACGAAACCCCTAAACCCTAAACCCTTAAACCCTTAAACCCTTAAACCCTTAAACCCTAAACCCGAAACCCCTGAACCCTTAGATATTAAACCTCGAAAAAAAAACCCTAAATTGGCCTAAACCCTAAACCCCCGAAACCCCTAAACCCTAAAAAAAAAACAGCCAAATCCTAAACCGCTAACTCCCAAGCTCAACACTTGTAGTCAAAATACTTACCTAGGGATCCCAAACCCCATAGAATGTTCCTCAAATCCGAAATGCTAAGCTTCTTTTCGAGCCCAAGGACACCCCTGCCCTCCCAACCGGAGTTTAAGTTGAAGGTGCAGGGTATTAGGTTTTTGGGCCTCGTGCGTTGACACGTGCTTCTGGGCGGCTTCCTTCCGGGCGGGATCCGTGATGTCCTTGCTCTTCCTGACAGCCACTTGTCAAGGAATTCACAAAAACAGATGAACTGCAGGCAGGGTCTCCTGCCAGCCATCAGGACATCACAATGGCGTGGACGCTCAGCGGTATCGCAGCCGAGGACATAGTTGATCTTGCCACCGACCCATTCCTGGGCCACTTTCCAATCGTCCGAGCCACCGGCCTTGTCCACGCCAGGCAGAGCGAGCTCTCGCATCTGCTTCGCATCCAGAAGCCATTGCTTGCCATCCTGGGTGAAGACAAACGGCATCAAGGGCGGCGGGTCCTTCTCCTGCCAAAAGCAAACGGAAGCAGCTGCAGCATAGTACAAACGCACCACAAGCCCTCCTCTGCATCTGCGAAGCCAGGGGACTCCGAACTGGAGCCGCCAAATTCATCATCGGGCACGGCGGTGGACCCACCCGGATGCCCAGTGGACGATCTGGGTCCTTGTACACACGACAGTTGAATGAGAACGCTGCCTGTCTACTTCGAGAAATGCAAATTGCTCTACTACCGCAGCAATGTCCTTTGTCCGCAGGCTCCGTGGCCTTATTGCGTGCCTGTGCCGCTACCGCTTTCTGCTTGCCGATGTGGGCATCTTTCTCAGCGTGCAGGAGCTGAGCCATCACTTCTGAGCACTCCTCCCCATCCATGCCTCCGTCCTCGCCCTGCCAGAGGAAGTCCTTCTGGCCGTCGTCCTCCTCTTCCACATAGATCTCCCACGGATTGCCTTTCTCCGGGGGGCCCAGCTCAACACTCTTGCTCTGCTCATCCAAGCGCAGAATCCACACAATGCCCTTGCCCTTCACCTTGCGCTTCTCGATGCAGTACCCCGAGTCGGGCAGCTCATCGTCATCGTCGTCCGCGTCACCCTCCTCCTCTGACGCCTGTGCCTGCAAGCCAGAACAAAACTAAACTTTAATAATAAGTCCAGCACTACTCCGAGAAAACCACCCCACCACCACGCCCCCCCCCCCCCCCCCCNNCCCCTTCCCCCCCCCTCCCCCCCCCCCACTGAAATGCCTACCGTTGGACCATGCTCACTATAGAACACAACTGGCCTCCTCCGCCAAGTGGGCCTTGACCCAGTCGGGAAGGGGCGCTGGTCCGCCCGTGGCCGGTGCAGCAGGGAGCTCGCTGGCAAAAGGCCCAACATCTTCATCATCATCTGCCGCTGCCCATCTGGCTGTCATGTAAGCCCTGATGTCAGACACAGACCTTGGCTACAGTCATGCTGTGTATCAGTGAGTGCAACACCTGGCTGCTGTCTTTTGAACCAAGGTTCCAAGCCGTGTGGTGCAAAGGCGAACCGCGGCGAATGTACTCGTTCTTGGCGGCCCGGAGCATATCAGCTTTCACACGCCTGAGTTGAGTCGATGCTTAGATTTCCAACGTCGGGGGTTTGGAGAGTTTAGCGGTTAAGGGTTTTGTGGAAATTGGAAACACTGGACTGGTAATTTAATTGCACAGGGGATACTCGCAAGGTTCGTCTTGAGCTTGCCAGCCAAAGCAAAAGGCGAGCAGGATGAAGTGCGTGTCTCGATCCATTTTCTTCGTGACAGATTTGTTGAGGAGGATCGGCTCGATTTCTGCTAGCCAATCTGCAAAATGGCAATTCTTAGCAGGCGCACTCTATAGGAACTACAGACCATCTGCAAGCGACTCGGGCGCACGTGCAGTGAGCGCACACGCACACACATACACACAGACACACATAAGACCTAAGAACGACGCCGGCATCTTGCCCAGGCTGGCGTGGTTGTAATACTCTGTGGTAATCGTCCGGCCATGACCTTGACTTGAATGACGAATGGAGCTATTCTACTATAATTTAATACTGGCAATGTGTGGGGTCGGCTTGTGGCACGGGATTGTTAAGGGCTAGAACGGCTAGAAAACTTAATAATACTTTAGTAACAGCTAAGGTACTGGACACAGGTCCTTTAGGCGCGGGTGCTGCTTTCCGCTTGGGCTCCGCTGCAGCCTTCGTCTTCGCACTGGCTTTGGGCTTTTTCTTCGGGGTTGCCTCCTCCTCCTCCTCATCATCATCATCTTCTGTCTCCGCAGCGGCTCGCTTGGGGATTTTCTTGGGAGCTGCCTTGGCTTTTTTGGGGACCTTGGAAGGTTTCTCCGGTTGCTCGTCATCATCTGCCTCGTCATCCTCCTCCGGCTCCGGGTCGAAGCGCTTGGAGGTTTTCTTTGGGGCTGACTTGTAAGCGGGCTTGGTGCCCTTCCTACCAGCTGGAGGCTTGTCGGCGTCGTCTTCCGGGTCCAGACCAGGATCCACGCCGCCTGGCCACCGAATTTTGGGCCTTGGATTGGAATGTAAAATCATCGTTTCAATCTGGCAGTTTCGTGCACTGTCTGTAGAAGCAAGTCAGACAACGTAACTCGCAACTCAGACTCAGCTAAGTGACCCTGCTTTGCGCATGCGTGTTGAGGGTGCCACCTGCTCTGGAGCGGTGTCCTCTTCGGGCGCTCCCCGCTTGTTCGAGCGCGGACCCATGATTGATGCCTAGCGGAAAAATCTTCACGCAGATGAGCCTTGACTCAGGATCAGCAACGACGTGTTGCTCAAGCGGTGCAGCAAGAGACAAGGTGCAACCCAAGCAGCAGGTTTGTGTATTGACGATTTGATTTTGTTCTGTCACCAGCCCAATCGACGGAAATTGTGTCAGTGCGGCCCAGATATCGTCTTATTTACAGCTTACACGAGCAGCTGGGCGGAAACAAGATAACGCTACAAGCTGCACCACTCCTACACTGGACCAGTGCATGGCATTGCCGGCAATCCTAGAAGCTCTGTTGGAGTCTAGGATGGGAAGCTCTGGCACCATCATTGCACGTGCTGTAGCCTTGGTGACCGGGAAGCCCAATGTCGCTAGGAGCTCGCGGCTCGTCATGCACCGCTTCCGCTTCGGCGACCACAGGAGCCCAGAGCTACGCTTCAAGGTGGGCACGGAATTTGAGGGCGCAGACCAGGTTCGATATGCCGCGCTGTCCCCCAAATGGTAGACGAGGTTGGCGTCCAGGTTGGGGTCGGCATTGTACCGCTTCCGGTACTCCTTGTCGAGTTCTGCAACCACTTTCTTTTCCCTGGCGTTCAGGATGAAACTGCAGTCCACGTGGCTGGCATCTCGGCGCAGCTTGTCCACGGCAGCCTCGGGGAAAACGTGAGTACGTATATCAGACAACCAATCAGTCAAGCTACACACTGCTCACGCATGTACTGTAAGATGACTCGCTGCAACCTAGGTGACAGCTGTCAGATGCCGCTTCCGTTTCCGACAGATGGCATCCATGTGCAGGTGGATGTCTGTGTTGGTTGCCACAAAGTAGTCCTTCGGCGATGTTGCGACTCTGGTAGCAATCGCCTGTGCAATGTTGTCGTAGAGATCCTGGGGGTTGTGCTGCAGGCTTGTCTGCTGTTTGTGTGCAAGGATGACGTACACTCTGTCACGTTTGGCGCCGGCATGGCCCACTGCTTCAGTGCTGCAGTGAAGGATGTGCAGCGTGTAGTGCTCCCCGAACATGGCCCGCAGCATCTGTATGCGGAGGAACTTGCAGGGAAAGTGAACATTTCTGAAAGCCAGCTTTGTAATACACAGGCAACTCAACACTCAATATTCAATCGATAAGTCAGTATTAAAAGGGTGGCGTGCAGGGTGGTGTCGGGCGACGTGGACCTGACTGACTACGTGCGAGGCGCCTTCGTGTTTTCAATGATGATCAGCGGAGTCCTCTTCTCGACGTGCCGTTTGGCATGGCATATGAAGACGGAGGCTGTCCGCCCCTCTTCTTTCAGTCTCTTTCCAGCTGCCGACATGTCCCAACACGGGAGGCCAGCCACTTCCAGGGTTGCGTTCGTAGACTTGCCGAACAGAGGACAGTCTCTGCCATGAGTGAAGCAGTATTGCTTCTGCTTCAGTGGCGCATCGTCCAAGTCACGCAGCTTTTGCATAAAACTGTGCTCCGGGCAGTAGCTGTTGGGCGGAACGCAACTCTCCAGATCAGAAAAGACACATGGCGGCTGGCAGGACCTCCCCGTGGCTCTGCGCAGCCAAGCGAAATGATCCACGATGAGCTGGCGGCATGTGGGATCCCATTCCTGTGGTAATGATTATACTATGTAGACAGCAATAATTCATACACTGATCCCATGCAGCAGCAAATAAGTAGTTGAATTTCGATTCAATAGCCGAGTATCGTGGCACGAGACTGGCCTGAAGCTTACGGGTCGCTTCAGCTTCTGGGAGGCATTGATGATGTTCTCCAATGACCCCAGAGCCAACTCGGCAGTGAATGCACCGGTGCAGCTTGAAGATGTAGTGTGCCCTCGCGTGAGAAAAGACTCCTGGTCAAAGAGTTTGCAACTGCAGGTAACCCGGGGCTCGGAAGGCACCGGGGTCCTCCAGATTCCGAGTCCCCAGAACGTCGCAAACCACGAACCAGGCAATCTGGATTGCCCTAGCGGCTCTCGCGAGCATAGAGGTATCTCGAGGTAGGTCCTTGATTGATGCACGACTTTGGACCGGCCTAGAACGACTGACTAGGCCACGCTGTACTGCCGACTGGGCTCCAAAGACGGGTTGGAACTCACCGAACTATTCTGGGTCCAAGGTAGACCTCCTTCTGAACTTTCACGGTCACGCATTGTAATGTCGTCCATGCTGCTGCGCATGGAAAGACAAAGAGCTATCGCCCTGGAATTCTAGCCGGTTCCAGGCGGCAACTCAAATAATTGTGCGTTGCAGGCTGTGGTATTTTGGTAAGTGAATGAGATCATTGCTGCTGGGCAACTGATTGACTAGGACTCTGGCATGTCCATGTGCGACGCTGCGGGCACGCCCAGATGATCACACGCAAATCTTGCCATGCTGGCTGCTGCAAACATTACTGGATTCTGAGATTCTGCAAACGGACACCATCAAAGGATTCTGAGAAAACGGCAACTGGAGGCGCGTAGCACCCGCGAAGGATCTCCGGGCACCAGAGATAGGCCAATTCTGTGGGTTTTTTGGCTATGGACGATCCGTCCATAAAAACCTGAGCCGCTTGCAGCATTGCATGGCTAATAATTCTGAACTAGGAGCATGATCCGATATGACGGGGCTCCTGCGTGAAAGACTTTCAAAGGAGCCAGCTCAGCGCGACAGCGGCACCAGTATACTACCTGATCTGTCCGTGGCCCAGTCTCTGAGTGCACAGCCCCTCTACGACCCATCCAAGCCCCAAGCCACGCGCTGCGACAATAACCCTGGTCCGTCTAAGCCCAGCAACGGTCACCTTCCAGGCAAACGTGCCGGGCTTCACATGCCCGAGGTCGTACTTCTCCAGAATGTCATGGATTGTCGCTCCATTGTCCTCCTGGGCTGAGGCATGGGAACAGATTACACTTCGGATTCTAGCACCGGAGCAATTAGTTAACTACTCTGTCCAGGAGTCGTTGTCGAAAAGGTAGTGCATGCCTGCGGCTGTCACCGCGTGACGCAGAGCAACCTGCTGCCGCGCACGATTCTTTTCCATGCCCTTCCCATAGGCCAACGATTCCAAGGACAGTTCTGGGATCTTGCTGTCGATCAAACGCACAAATTGGCGCAGCAAGCCCAACGCCAAAGGCCTCACCAAAGAGAAGGCACTAGCGTGCTGGTCATTCCTTTTTGGGCTCATTCCGAACAATATAACATCTACCAGCGACGGTCTCTGGAAATCAGAAGTGAGGACTTCTGCGTCGCGCAGAAATTTCCACGCTGGTCGCAGTCTGGCACGAACAGCTGTTGCCCAAACGTCATCTGCAGAAAAAGTTCCTCCAGGATGACGCACTTCTCTGGAAACAGACTCACGGGAACCGACAGCCTGCACATCGAACTCCAAAGAACCACACCCTTCAAGGCAGTGCCACACCAGGCGTGTAAAGCATGCCCTAGCAAGGTTCCTTTCTGTGTCTTGTCGCTTGGAGTGAGAGAACCCCCAGGCAATCCATGACCATGCTACAGTAGTTGGCAGACTTCTTTCCTTCAAAAAGAATGGTTGCTTCGTTGCGCCGGTGACCCCCTGCTCGGCCTCATGTTTCGTCAGCAGCAGGGCTGGAAGTGGTGATCCGGGGAACACTTCACGATGAAACTCGGCCACTTGGGCCGTCTTGGTGGCATCGCGACAGTGAGCCGTTGCCTTGTCGACGTTCGCTGTACTGAACAAATTAAGTAGCAGATCACCTGCTACCCACTGTCTCGGCACCCCAGTCCCCTCGGCAGAAGTAACCGAGATTGCCGGCTCTCCTGGAAGCAGAGCGGTAAACAAACTTACGCCTGCCATGGGCCTGGTGTCAGGAATCGATGCACTTCATTCTCCCTGCGCCTGTCCTGGCGATGAAACTTAGAAGAGAAGAAGTCAATTGCGTATTCCAATAACACTGCACAATCATTGACATGACAAGACTGTACCGTCATGATGTCATTGCATGGCTCTTTTCATCTCGCTCGGGCCACGCGCACAAACATCCCCGATGCTAAATAAACCTAGCGGGGTGACGATGGAAATTGCATTATTCATTTTCTGGGTCCACTGACACATGAAGGGGTCATGCTCTCAGACGGGCTTCCGACCCCCCCCCCCTGGAATTGCGGCCGAGTGAGCAGTGAGAGCGAGAGAGAGAGAGAGTCAGTGAGAGTGAGAGAGTGAGAGTGAGAGTGAGAGTGAGAGTGAGAGTGAGGGAGACAGAGACAGCAATCGACCGCACGGCGCCACTGCCTTTCTTCGCCAGGGCCCACCCCAAGCAGCGCCGTCCTTCCCACCTGGGTCACGGCGAAGGGTTAGGGCTTAGGACACTCAAAACACAACCCCAACACTTCAATGCATTCTAGTTACGGAAACCACGGCTTCAAGAAGGCAGCAACTAGACCGAGCCCCAGACCGCCCAGACCCTCGAAGAAAATGACGATGGATGAAGAAGTCGTAGTCAATGGCCTGAACACAAGGGCGAGGGGCCGGGGTTTCCGGTGAAAGGTGGGGGGGCAGGGCACTCTAGCTTTACGGGAGGGGCGGGGGCAGCAGCAACAGGCACTCCTGCGCGCACACGGACACTCAAACCCCAAACCCCGAGTCCGAAACACCCCCGAAAACCCCCTGCTTCTGTGTCTCGGGCGCAGCCGGTCGGTGCGTGGCACCTGATGCGGTTTGGGGGGTTTCGGGATTTGGGAATAAGGCTTAGGGCTTTGGATTTTAGGTTTTGGGGCAATTTGGGGGTTTGGTGTTTTTGGGCTTGCCCCACTCCAGTGTCCTGTCACGAGACGGATCGACACGGCCAAACCCGCAACATACCGGAACACACTGATCCCTGCTTGCCGGCACCAGCCTTCGGCATCCCACGGTCCAGGCCATTGTCCGGTCGCCCCAATCCAGTGTCCTGTCAGGAGACGGATCGACACGGCCAAACCAGGAACATCCCCGAACACACTCATCCCTGCTTGCGGGCACCAGCCTCCGGCATCGCAGGATCCAGTCCATCGGTGCCCTGTCACAACACGACCAATCCCGAACATCCGTGCTTGCCGACTTCGCGAATATCCTGCAACAATCGTCACTGAGCATCGCACCGAAGACCCATAGGAGTGATCAGCATGTCGAAGCGATGCCGCAGCCTCGGAGTCGCAGCAAAGACAGACACAGACACACACACACACACAGAGACACACACACAGACACCCAGAGACACAAGCACCAGCCAAGCCGGCGAGACCCATTACACCACACACCCCAGCACAGCACTACCCCCCCAAAACCAGGAACCCAGCCGAGCCAGGTAAGGACGAAGCTGACTCGTCGCCGAGATGTGCACTCGAAACCTAAGGCACAGCAAAACCACCCGTGCACCGTACAGGTAGTCTAAGCTGAGGCACAACGAGAGCAACAGCAAGGAGAGCTCACCGATGCTCACCGACGAAGTCCAAGGTCCCGGCCGTGTTTTG
>CAJNDV010036593.1:0-22121 GCA_905221635.1 Symbiodinium sp. CCMP2456 | reverse complement strand
ATCGTTCAGCCTAGAACACCTACCAGCATGCCGCAGCTGTCGCTCGTTCGCTGTTCAAGCATGCGATTGCAAGCTTAATGGTCGCCGTGTCCAGAGCCGCGCTGGCTCAACGTTGAATGCCGTCAGAAATCCATCCGCGTGTTTTTGTCCCAGCTTCCTCTGCCTTCCCGTGGTCAATGACCCGGTACCCAACGATCAGAACTGTTTGATCGCTGTGCCGGAGAGCCCCGCTGTTTCACATAGAACACAACACTGCCCTTTCGGCCATGCCACTGATGATGTGCGTTTGTCCGGGCATGCCAGGGCCTAGTTACAGCGTCCTTTTGGCAGAGCATTTTGCATGGTGATCAGAGGCTAAGTCTGAGCATGGAAGGAGATGGCCAGAAATGGCCGCCAGCTCTCCCAGCGATTTATTTTAGTCTGCATGCTCGCACTTGGCTCTATGAATCCTGCTGGCTGGAGTGTGGGTGCCCCGAACTCCGGCATGGAAGGCCCTGTGTAACGTGGCCGGCTCGGCCAGCCGCAGATCAGCAGAAGCCAGTGCAGCATGTTCGGACTGTGGCCTCTTGTAACTCTTGTACCTGGAGTCTTGTCCCACATGTGTGGCTGGGACCAAGTGTGTCAAAAAAGCAACTAGGGCCGAAACGGTTTGCCATGCCTGATCCGCATGACTCGTGGCTTCTCTCTCAGTAGGCCCGACTCCGCTGCCCGCCTTGGAGTGCAGAAGCCTCGGTAAAGCTGTAAGCTGATGTAAGCTGCAGCTACAGCACCCTTCACTATGTGCCAGGTATCACGAAGTTGCATCTCAGCTGCCAGCTTGTTGCCGGGATCCTGAGCATATAGGTTAGCCGCCAGATACATCTAGGACCTTCTCTTCGGGAACTCGTGTGCTGCGCTGGGCGATGCTGAAAGATCTGCCTCTTGCCTGCCTTCACCGGAGCAGTCTGCGGGGCGAGTTGCCTACCCGGCCAGTCCAGGTGGGAGCGATGACAACCTGCAGCCGTCTTCCCTTGCTCATCTTCGTGGGTGGTCGTGTGCAGCGCGCCTTCAAGTTGGGACCGCGGTCATGCAGGCATCCGCAGCATTCCACAGCTCGAGTGCAGGTCCGTGATTGAGACAAGCCTCAAGCATGAAAGATGGACAAGTAGGCTCCGGGAGCTGTGTGGAAGAGAGCCCCTTCCTCTCTGCGCTGCTGCATGCCTTCACAGGTATGTGTGCCTGGCGCAGATCTGTGGGGATTGGTTGTGCAAACCTCATTTCTGTTCTGTTCGATTCTTCAAAGCTGAGCAGCAAAGTCAGCACCAGAACTCTAGCGCCAACGTCAGAAGCCCCTACGTCGACCCCAAGATGTTACGATCTCTGCTAGTATAAGGGCTCCGACACAGAGGCCCTGATTGCTGAGAGCTTCCATCGAGTCCGCCCACAGTTGCTCTGCATATTTGGGTGGTGCATATTCTGTGAGCAGGCGTGCCCGAAACATGTACCGATCCGCTGAGCCTGCACAACATTGCACAACCATGTGCATGCTTGAGCTCTCCAGACCCTACAGGACAAAGCAGAAGGCCACTTAAGCTCCCCCTAGATCTTTTTGGTTTGAAACGCCTGCGGGGTTCTTCCGTAGGCTCCCAGTGCGCTTGAAAGGCCCCGTCTCCTGGATCCCACCGGGCTCTGAGGTCCTTCTCCCAGCTTGGCTCTATCCCACCTTGCGCTTTTGCCTTCGCGGCTAAGCGGCCTTTTCATTGTCTTCGACGCCGTCGCCGTGTCGTTGCCGTTGCCGGAGGGAGACCGGAGGCCAACAACCCTGGCCGGCGCTTAGTGGCCCGAGTCCTTCCGGGAGCCTGGAGAGCTGGCTGAGGAGCCTTGTGAAGCTGCCACATGCAAAGCCGGCGAGAGAGCTCCCAGATCCAAAGGCTATGATGCTGCGCATCCGCATGCAGCAAGAGGCTTTGAGTTGCATGGAGCAGGGCATGGACTCCGTCCGGCCAGGATACCTGTCTCAGTCCGTGTTTGGCGAACGGCGATCTTTAGCAACTCCGAGCTCTAGGCATCTTGGGGTGAGTCTCCCAAGAATAAGAATGGCAGCCCAAGGAGCCAAAGTAGGATGACAGTCATAGCAAGTGCGCTTGTTCCAAAGGGACCCCTAGTCTCCGGAAATCCCGGCTGGTTGTCTGGCTTGCTCCAGACTTCCGAGGCAGAGAAGGCTCTAGACAAAGTTGATGCTGTCTTGTGGGTCTGTTCATGAACCTCTGTAAAGACTGAAGCCCCGTACCTGTTCCGCCTGGTCTGACGGTCTGACTGAAAAGCTTGTCGCCTTGGATTGAGACAGTTCCTCAGCAAACCCGGTAACAGGAGTCTGGAAGCTCAGTCGGCTTCAAAGGGTGTCGCAGTCTAGCTTGTGTTCCTTCTCGCGTTCGCAGAGGTTGCTGTTGAACTGGGCCAGCGTGGACCCGAGTGGCTAGGATTTCAAGCAGCCTGTGATGTCACCTGACTCAATGGCAGGCAGCCAGCATCCAGTCTAACTTCCTTCTTTCTGCACCCGTGTGCCCGTCAAATTGCCAACCGGTCTCTATTACCATCGTATACCCTTCTATGTGTGGCAGAGCAAGGCACGAGCTTTCGGCAGCCCTTTTGAGAGGTCTGTAACTCCGTGACTGATCAAGGCCAGGGTCCTTCGTGTTGCTATGATGTTCCGCCGGAATCCAACGATCGAATCGAGTGTTCGCCTTAGGCTGCCAGTATGCTTTCCAAACTAGAACTGAGTGAACCTTGCTAGCCAAACGGGGCCACGAAGCCCAACTCTCGAAATCCTGTACCCCCTGCCGCCTACAATCTCGGCCTGTCTCTTGGGCCATAATAAATAGAATAGGGTTCTTCAAAGGGTTCTATATAGGGAGTCTCTATAGGGTTTATATCGGGGTTCTATAATATGTGGGCCTGTGCCTCTCCCTCTTTGCCTCTTACTGCTGCGCACCTCCAGATCTTGGCCCAAACCCAGGCCTCTCAGCCTAATCGCAAGAGCCTGTCCAAGCTCACGCTCTCAGCTATGTGTGGCTGTGCAAATGTCGAAGTTCAAGCCTTTCGTTCCAAGTCTCAGACTGGGATTAAAAGCTTAACGATCGCTCTGACTCTCAGCAATGCTAGTCGTGCTAAGCCTTTGCTTGGCAGGTGCTTATACTCTCTGGAGCCTTCATGGTTGGAGCCTTCATTGCTTTGGATAGATGAAGAGACAGACTCCTGCTGGGGAGTGCAAGCGCAGCTACAGATCCCGCGCCTCCACGCAGTTCTAGAAGAAAGCTTACTGCAGTCATTGTGACCCTCATGCTGCAGTAACCTCGCTCGCAAAGAGAAATGTAAGCTTAGCCTGGATTCCTGCTCATGTCTTAACCGCACAGAGGAGCAATCCGCAACTCGGCTGAAAAGTGCGGCACTTGGGATCCTAATTAGCGAGTAGTTCTGCTACCAGCAGCAGTGGGGAAGCTGGCGTGCAGGACTCTGGCAAGAGTACAGTACAGGACCCCACAGCAGTTTGCGGCAACCGCCTGACCTTCAGCCTCACCTGCTGCCATCAGTTGTGGCAGCGACTGAGTCCAGTCGTAGTGGTTTGCGCAGCAATGCCTGTGCCGACCTCCTTCGTGTGATTTGTATCCTGCTTGTCTCTAGGCTCTTGACCAGGAGCAGCGTCGGGACTGAGTGGACAGCTTTGCGAATACAGCAATTGATCATAGCGTGATCGCGCCTCCGAGCTGAGTGCTCCCCTCTTGCCTGAGCTGAGAACTTCCGCGATTGGTACAGTAGGGCCCTGGCACATTCCGGGATTCCCGAGATCCGGAGAGCTGGTGCTAGGTGTCATCAACTAAGGCGATTTGAGTCCCCTATGCTGGTTGTCAAGCACAGAACCTGCTGTGCAAAAGAGCAGCAACCAGCTCGAATACTTTGGTGGGGTGTCGACCATTCCTTGCTCCCAGAGCTACGCTCGGTCGCAGCCTCGTTGCCAGAGCCCCTTAACGTCCTCCCATCTACCGCATTTGCATTGCTTCCACACACTCGCCTCTTTTGCACCATGCGGCAGGCATTGCAGGAATGAGAAGAGTGCAGGGAATGAATTGTGTGAGTGGACCGGTTGGATGTGGGTAGAGTGGAATGTGTTGCCGGGATGCCATGGAGAAGCTCTGTGTGTCCGGCACTTTGCAAAACTGCGAGCCCTTGTGGAGAGCGTGCAGCCAGTTGACGTAGCAAATCTCGTTCCCAATCCTTTGACCACAGCGCTGTACAGTGTGGCTGTGTCAGCGCAGGAAATCAGCGGGTGTGTCCTTCTGACGTTCGGTTGCACTGTGTACCTCAGAAACCTGGCGGCCATGAGCTTAAGCTTGTCCAAGACAAGCTGCGCAGCGGTTCCTATTCCACGGCTGCTTGCATCCGCATAGTCGTTCGTATTTTCAAAGCGTTGCCCGCGCCTCCTCCGAGCCCCTGTGAACCTGGAGCACCAATCCAAAGATCCCGGCAGAACCCCATGAAGGAGAAGCAGATGCAAGACTGCAAGACTGCAAGCACACAAGTGCATCCATGACAAGGTTGTCCTGCACGATTATAGAGCAATGAGCGAGCAAGCTGCATCTTGCATGGCGTGGTGCAGCAGAGCTTTGCTGAGGTGCTTTTGACCTGCTCTGGCAGACAAGCTCCCAAGCTGCCGGCTCGAAGAATCAGAAGTGGCATCCTGCCTTCTTTGGCATTCAGCCGCCACCTAGTCGTCAGAACGAGGCTCATGAGAATACATTCTCTACGTCGGCCCCGAAGTTGCAGTCGAACGCATCTGCGCAGGGCCTTCCCTCACTGGGTTTTGATTGATCTGCTTCTGCTCAAGAACATCTGGGGTAGGTTGCATAGCAACACGGGCTTGATGTTTTCTGTCGCCTGCAGTGGCATGTCTCTGCGGTCGCAAGAGGCTTGCACTCGACTTTGTGAATCACCATGAAACCGGAATTGCCCCCCTCCCACAGCAGCGTGGCAAATCCTTTCCCAACATCTTACAAGGGATGGAAAGGTCGGCCTGGCACGTCAGCGTGATGGACGCCAGAGGCTGGGCCCTTGACCTTTGATAGCTTCACGCAAAGCCTCGGTACAGCTCTGAGCCGCCGGTTTACGAAGGGGTTTTGATTTGATCAGTGGGAGCGATGAGCTTATGCCGTCCATGCCATTCCGCAAAGCCTTGATGCCATCTCCTGACGGGTTTCTGCAATAGCTGCCTTATTGGGTGTGCTACTGCTTCGGAAGTGGACGTCCTTGTCCAGTCCACCTCTCACTGCATGTGCAGTGCTTGGTCGTCAGGTTTGAGTGAACTTCCACGCTGAAAAGCACGGCCTGCTGATCAGCGCCACTACGGCATCCTCTGAAAATTCGGAGTTCATGATCACTTTTCAGGGAGGGAACGCCCACGATGAGCAGGTAGATGTGCGCGTGGCTCCCTGAACCACAGCCTGAGGGCAGAAGGTCCTGGCCTTTGCGGTCGGTGCCTGTCGCTGTAACCAGTGCCTTGCGATGGCCGCACCAGCTGTGCCTCATGCATTCGCTGGATGTTGCACCCTCAGTCCACGCTCGTTGTCTCGCAACCTGAGCGGGCGGCACGCTTGCCAAAGCTTTGCGTGTGGTTCGGTAGCACTGTCATGCCCACCACGACAGTCTCGGCTTTGGTTTTGCCGGATATGTCAAGCCCACACCACATCTCTTCACCTACGTGCATCTGCAGCCTGCCCAGGATGCAAGCGCTTCCAAGCCGCTTGTTGTCTACACTACCCCGGCTGGTACAGCGCTGAGTTACTCCAAGGGATCGGACAGTGCGATTCAGAGTGATCGAGGGTTCTCGTCGCTTGAGAGGTGTGCAGCAAGAGAATTCACGAAACTGTCACTGCCGTCGATTCACCTCGCCGTGGAAGTTGATGATAAGCAGACCTCAGCCAGCCCGCCAGGGACCAGCCTTCATGTTGCAAGAGCCACTTATCTCTGCTGGCAGTGTTCGCAGATTGTGCAAGATCTGTGCCTGGAGAACATGCAATTGAACGCCGTCGGGGAGGTTTGAGCTCAGGACGGGAATCCCTGGGCCTGTCCCAGCCTGGATCGTTGTGATCTTTGTGCCGCAGTGTCTTGAGCTAGACCGAGCCCCATGGTGTCTCTGTCCCGCTCGACCTTCAGAGAGAATCACAAATTTGTTAAAGATGTTAAAGGCTGGCATTTTAAAGAGTTTATGTGCCAAGTGGCAAGAGGTCTGGTGCGGCTGACAAGGGTGCACTCCCGAAGCCACAACGAAGGCAAGCTCTTTCAGGGATTTCCTGCTTCTTCCGCCTCTCTGTGGCGGTGCAGTACTGTCAGCAGGGCATTTGAATAGGGGGGCAGATGAAGCAGTCATCCCACATCATACTCATACGAGGTACAGGTGACCTTAGTCGCCGTCGTGGTCCCCAAAAAGTGTTCGGAGCAGGAGGTGGTTTGGCTGGCATAGTGCCTCTATTCTCGCGAAGAGCCTGAGCCCAAGCTTGATGTGGTGGGGCCGCATAATTGTAGGACATGTTTTCCTACAATTGCCACTGTCCGTGTCCAGCGGAAATAAGCAGGGGCATGCGTGGCTTGCCTTGCACGAGGTAGCTGCAAAGCATGGACGAAGACGTGGGATGCTACAATTTACACATTCGCATCTGTGGGGGAGCGAAAATTGTAATCTACATTTTCTCCCCCCTCCCCTCCTAAGCACGGGGGCCTTTTTGTGCAATGCAAGGTTCGATCCGCCAGGTGGAACGTGGTGACTGGGCTTTGCAAGCTGTTGGGTCAGACTACAGCGCGGCGAAGAGATTGGCCAAACAACCAACTTTCCTGCCACGCAAGCCAGGTCAGAGTATGGACGGGCTCTCTGGCAAGCACTGTTTCCTGTGGCTTAAGCTTTGGCTTCAAAAGAGTTGATCTTGGCCACTGATGTGGGGTGTGGGAGAGCGTGTTGCCAGGCTGCGGGCCTTCAGCAGCTTTGCCTTGCACCCGAAAGTTTAGAAAAGGGCTCCCGTGCGATTCGAACGCCGGCTCGGGCTTCTTGCCACGTGGCTTTGGCGCCGCAGCCACGGTTTGTCATTGATAAAGGCTTGCCGCGTTGTTGAAGGAGAACCCTAGGACCTCGGTCCCTTTTTGCAAGATTTGTTGGAATTTGACGTCCCATACCCACGAAACCAAGCCGAGTTTTGCAAGGGCGCAAGGAGGACTGTGACAAGCCTTCAGCGGCGACGACATGATCTCCACTCTGAGGGATCCTGCACCGGTAGTGTTTTTTTGTTGCACTCTTGAACTCCACTGTCCACAGTGCATAAGAAGCACTAGAATGTACGGGGTTGAGGTGTCCGGCGGTTCAGAGCGGGCGTTGCCCAAGCCTCAAATCCTCAAGTCAAATCCTGTCCCATAATCCTAAACCTCAAACTCCAAGTCCTATCAGGGTGGCAAATGACGAGTGGCAGACCACTCTGGACAGTTGGAGATGCGTGGCCTGATTGCCGTCGTGCTGGAGCCATGCGGAATCATGCAGGAAGTGGCAATGGTGTCCCAACTGAGCATATGCCGCTGGGTTTGGCCAGAGGGTCAAGCAAGGTTGTGCGATGTCCCACCTCGCTGAGGGCATCGCGCTGGCGCCTCCGTGCCCATGCAGGTGCGGGCCGATGCGCACGCTCCAAGAGCAGTAGCCGCAGTAGCCCTGCGGCATCATTGAGATCTGTGAGGTCTGCAGCTCGGAGCTCGCCGCGGTTGCCCTTTCGCCAGGGCCACGAGGGCTGGGCTTCAGATCAGAGCCTGAGCTCCTCTTTGGGAGCCTGAGCTCTCACCTCTCAGCAAGCTGGACTCTAAAGTGCCATTGCAAGTGAAGAAATGAGGCTTCAGCCCTCTTCCTGCTGACGTCCACTGCCCAGCCCGCGCAGGCCAGCATCCTTCCCTGGATTGCAGGTCTGCTCAATCTGCTGCTTCAGCCGCGGTAATTGCGAAAGCCTCTTCCAGGCTTGGACGGCTTGGATCTCTTTGGGCTTCTCAGGTTCATGCCTTGACCCCTGTTGAGACTTTCGGGGTCATGAAAGGCTCTTAAGCCAGCCTGAAGCTTTGTTGGCCTCGAACATCTGCTTGTCCTTGTGATCTGGGCTCTGAATCTCGTGGCACCAAAGCCTTAAAGCGGTGATACAACACCAAGTTGCTTTTCTGAAGTCTTACGGTCTAGAAAGTTGCGCCGTGACTTTGCGTGCATGTGGTTTGGGGCTCCCGGTCGTGCAGCGGTGATGCCTGCATTCGCCACAAGCTTCAGGGCTTGCGCCACATAACGGTAGATGTTTAGAATTGCTATCTTACATTTCTCAGAGGCAAGAAAAGTTCTAGTTGTGTCGCTGACCAGCAGAAGACTGAGAGGAAGAGCGCCTCAACAGCAGCTGACCCTATTCCGAACCGGAAGAGCTGTGCTGGGCTATAGCTTCGGTCGCGCCAATTCCCCAAGCCTCTGAGGACAGCCAACGTCTGGCACGAAGCATTTCTCAGGGTCATGGGCAAGGCCCTAGAAATACTTTCCCAAGGACTGGGTGCTAAGCCGTCCTGCTCTCTCTGCTCTCTTGAGAGAGGATCCTTTCTAAGGCTCCTTTTTTGTGGAACTCCGCAAGGCCCATCGGAACTAGGGGCCTCCTGAGGCTTCGGCAGCTTCGCCTCGAGGTCGCGAAGATGTCCTTTGCACTGGAGTCCTCTCTTCCGAGCGGGTGCCGATGTAGGCGTGGAGTGGTGGGCTTCTGCCTTTGACTTGCAATCTGGTCTCTTGGGTTTGTCTCCTCTCCGCAATGAAAAGCATTCACGTATGGCCTGGGGAAAGAGCAGGGTGCTTAGAGAAAGATTTCAGAAAACACATCATCAAAGCTGCGGCAACAACGCTGGTGCCATCTTGCCCCCGACGCCGGTCCGGTCGAGGGCCGCCATGGCTGCGTGGCACGGCTTCCCTCGCCTGCACGGAGGCAGCATCGTGGCGGAGTAATTGTCGCATTGCTCTGGGAAGCACCTTGCCTTCGTCAGCGGCTCCAGTGATTCCCATCGCCAGGGTAATCGCATGCCGAGCGTGGGGGTGCTTGCTTTGCATCTGCTCTAGCCCAGTCTACACGGCCGTCTCTTCACCGAGAGAGCCGAAGTCTTTGAGACGGTAACTTCCGCTTAAAGCTGGCGAAAGCTCAGATGGGCTGTCGACTTGCTTGTGCTTAAGGGGAGTGGGGGAGTGAATTCCCAAAAAATAGCCCCTATATAACCCCCTATAAGGGTACCTATAGGTGTGCCTACTTGGCGGCACTGAGTGACGTCAACTTGTATGGCACCCTAGCCTGGTGTCCGGTGCCAGGGCCAAAGACACTGCTACACTGCAAGATGTCCTGTGGGCTTGGTGCTTTCGGTCAAGCTGAGGCCAGGGACACAGAAGCATGTGGAAGAGTCGCAGGACTCCTGGCTGCGTTAGGGGGTCGCTCCACTCAGTGCAGCTTATCAAAGCGGTCTAAGCATCAAGAATACCAAGCATTGCAGCGGCTCCCACAAGAGGCTCGAGGCTGCAGACCATGCATTGTCCCAGGTTGATGACACCTCAGGCCACTCGACTTACTGGTGCTTAAGGGGGAGTGCCATGGGAGAGTTGTCATACGAGATATGCGTCATTTTGGTCGCGTGCTAAGCTGTGGAGCCCTATGCAACAAGGGCATCGGGAGCTTTGCTTCAAGCGCAGTCCTGCATGTGTCGAAAACTCGTAGGACCCTTGACTAAGGTTTGCAATAAAGCTTGCTCTGCAGCTTGGTTTTGCAAAGTCCAGCTTGCCTCCAACTGGTAGCCGCCTGGCTGAGTGCCCTGTGCATGTGGAACTGGTGGACAGTATCCTGACAGCAGCCGCTATCGTTTCAGGCCAGTAGCGACTCTTATGGCTTGAGCTTTAGATGCTCTGTCTCACAGGTTTGTTGAACCAGCCCGTTGATGTACAGGGAGCCTAATTTAGAGAGTTACCCACATGAAGACAAGTGCAAGGAGGCTTCAACGATTCCAATGTTCAACTTTGCGGTGACAGCTCTTTCTGCCAAAGTCACACGAGCACCGGCTCTTGCCGTTGAGCGGCGTTTGAGCTGCGGGATGTGCCTGTGCCCTGCGCTCTGCGAAGCTGCAGCCTTGTGGCTAAAGCGGCAAGAACTCCATGGCTGTTTCTGCGAGCTTGGAGCTGAGCTGGCATCGAATCGACAGCTCTGAAAGCGCTGGGCGGCTAGTAGCTGGTAGCAAGTGCGTGTAAAGAGATATAGAAGATTTCTTTCTCGTGTCCCGGGAGCAGGCACGTAGCAACGCGGCAAATTCCCAGAGCTCAGTTCGCTTTTCAGGCAATGTGGAGTAGTGATTGCGGTGAACCGTTCTGTGACTGCATACTAGTCCACCTGCAGCCACTGCGAGACCTGCCCGGTGGACAAAGTTGAAACCTGGGGCACCAGGAGTGGAAGTAAGCAACCATGATGTCGGATGTCTCCCAAGCTGTTTGGTATGGATCAGTTGCGTTTTGTTCCATGATGTCCGCAACAGGACACAAGGTCTTGCTCGATCTGCCTGCAGGGTAGCATGAGCCCCCCGTGCTTGGTAAACGTAGAATGTAGAATAGGCAGCTACCGGGAGAACCTTAAGCTGCTCCAGCTTTCGTTGCTTGTTTCCTTGGGTTGGGGAGGAGGGACGGTGTCCTTGGAAGGAACATTAAAGCGGTGTGAGTGTTAAGGAGACCTTCTTGGCCAAACAGCCCCTGTAAGAGCATACGCAGCCTGCTTCGCGACAAGCAGTTCCACCGACGTCCTTGGAACTCTGACGTGCCTGTGGGGTCAGCTGGTAGAAGAAGGTCCGCACAATGCGTGTGACTCCAGCCTCCGTGCGGCCTGTGGAGCAAGTCGTCGCGCTGCGCCATCATGAGCCTCATTGCAGTGACATCATGCCTGAGGGCAAATCGTTGAACCGTCTCGAGCTACCGTTTTGTCCTACTGAGCACGCCTTTGGTGCATGAAGTAGCTGCAGAAGGCGGGTTCAAACGTGGGATTCTAAACTTCGCGCCGCCCTGTCTGTGGGGGAGTGGAAACTGTATACTGCATCTGTCCCCCTTGCTAAGCACGGCGGAGATCCCTAGAGCCTAACCCAAGCCCTAAGTCCCAAAACAGGAAGTCTGAAGCCCAATTCCCGAAGCTCCGATGGTGGGAGTTTTTTGACCACTGCTCATCTGACCCCGAGATGCACGCCGACGTGACCGTCATGGGGCATTGTCGCAACTTCGGCTCACCTCCTAAAGCCCTAAAGTTCGAGAGTGCCAGCTGCTGGTGAGCATTTGTGGCTCACGACGTAGGAGACGCGTCCAGACTGCTATGCCGTATTGGCGGTACCTCCGCAAATACTCGGGCACTGGGCTTTCGTTCGGGCCGCCACCTGGGGATGAGGGGCTTGAACGGGTTTATGTTCGTCGAGTTTTGGAGGTTGCGGAGAGTATCAGTGACGCCAGCTTTGCAGCCCAGGGTGAACGTAGCCACCAGTGCTCGATGACTCTGGGCATTGATGAGGTGATGTTCGCAACGCCAACCCTTCATGACCCAAAGCACTGCGGAACGTCAGTTGGTTGGGCTAGCGCATGTTTTGTCGGACCTAGAAGCACAGAAGCCTTTGTTTGCACCGTTGCTTGAGACGCCGGTTCAGTGCGTCTTGTATTGCAATAACCAGGCCACTATCTCGATTTGCAGAGTGCCCTTTGGGGCATGGAGGTCGCATCATCTCCATGTCCGCGCCAATGTCACACAACCAACGGCCTACGGCGCCTTCGGTCTCCCCGGCTGCCTCTGCTAAGCTGGCGCGGCGAGCCTCGGCCATTAATCGGGCTGTGGAACATAGTCCAGAACTGAAACGAAGCGGTTTGCGAAATGTAAAATCCGGGGCACACGCGCTTTCACAGAGGGCAGAGCCGATGCAAGTGACACGACTGGAGCGGAGTTGGATCCTGCTGCGCATTAACAGGCTGACGTTGTTCTGCTCGTCCTGCTTCCAGCTTTTGACTTTTCACCCTGACTTCGCTCGTCGCACAGTTCCGCCAATCGCATGCATCCTACGTCGAACAGCCTCGTCCAGGATCCAGCTTCAAGCCTTGAGGTACGAGACTGGCAAACCTTGACCCGGCGCCGGCGGCGTCGAAGGCAGCCCAGGGCCCAGGGCGTGCCTACTGTAGAATCAGACGATGCGCGCTGGAGAACGGACTGCGTGCGATTACTCTCGCCCTGCACTGGCGCAGTGCCAAAGACTTTGGGGGCCAGTTTTGAAAGCAAAAGCCACTCTTGAGGCGAGCATCGCTGCAGGATCAGACAGGCCGACCAGCGAAGTGTACCGACTTGTTCGGCTAGGCCGCGAAAGCAAGCGCGCCTGTCAGCTTGAGGCTGTTCCAATTCCGATAGCAAAGGCAACTTGACGAAGTAGTCATTCGCAAAAACGTTTCGGGCTGAATGGCTGACTTGAGATTCCTGCGACATCCGGCCTTTGTCGTTGCAGCAGAGGCATGCAATGTGGGAGTGGCTTGCCTGCCAGTCCGTGATACTGCATTTAAGGCCGACGCTTCATGCAGGTGACCCCTCTGACAGGACTCCGCCTCGACGTGAAACATGATAACATGTCGTTGTGAACTGTCCTGCAATGTTCACCAGCTCGGATTTCTGCCTCAAGGCGAGTTTGCGACATCTGAGTCATATGCCAGAATGTCACATTAAAGTCAGAATTTCGTGTGAGTTGCAAAGACGCCTTCATGGCACATCAGCAATGCGACTACATGGATTCTACACATGGGTGGAACTGTGCGGTCTCTGTTCTTCTGCCGAGCTGTACTTGCGGTACCCACAAGCCCCTCCCTCCTGTTGCAACACGCTTTCTCTCTTGTCCTCGGCATACTAAAGCTCTGTTCCGGGAGATGTCCCGGATCTTGTGAAGCACCTTATCTACATGAAGCGTTGGCAAGGCTTATCTTTTCCTGTAAAATGGTGTGTGGCATCAGCGCTGCAACAGCAGGCTGTACTCAAGCATGCAGCAGCAACGCAGGAAGCCGTACTGTCTTGCTGCGACGGCATTTAAGCAATGTCTTTCGTGCCAGCGAAAGCTGACTTGCGCGTTTTAGAGTAGCCGGTGGTTTGTTTGTTAACAGTGTCTTTGTTCTCGCTGCAGTGGGGTCAGGAACTGTCAGACTAAGCTGTGGACACGTGCCAAGGCGTTTCGGAGCAGATCCAACGGTTTGCAATGAAGCTTTTTCTGAAACTGCTTCCGGAGATTGCTCTGATGCTTGAGTTGCCTGATGGATTCCAAGGCCTGTTTCATTGATCAAGGTTGGTTGATGCTGCCTACAGCTGCAACTGTCAAGCTTGCCTAGTCGGGATGCGCAGAGCTGCGGCCTCGTGGCCTTTCGCCGGCCGCGACGATAACTTGACGCCCTCACATGCTAGCGGTGCCAGACGCTTGTGCCAGGCGACCGGTCGCTGGCACCGCAAAATCACGCGGCCCAATCTCGACAATCCTGGAAATACCTCTTGAAAGTCCGTGGCAGGATGCTTGGAAAGCAGGCTGGACACTAAGCCTCCATGTCTGTCGTCGCGTGAGGCGCGACCAACGGTGGCCTCTTTGCTTCTTACTTTTGGAGTAGATTCATAAGAGCCATGCCCTTTGAAGGGTGTCAGATGAATGCATTGCCAAGTCTCGGGTTGCTCTGGCGGCTGCACTACTCGAGCCATGTGAGAAGTGGCAGGTCACAAAGCTTGTCCAGGTCGATCTGGATGTGCAACGTTTGGCCCAATACCTGTTCATGGACTTGGGACACCGACTGGGAATGCTTGAGTTGCTGTGATCTATTCGGATACACCTCCGACTACTCTTGGTCCGGATATACTCGGCCATGCCAGGCCTTGCGCGCCACTCCAGAACGAGGGCATCCGATGAAGCTTCTTTTTCAGTCCGCTCATATACTGAGGGCAAGGACCCAGAAAGGACAGCTCCGGACGCAACCTCAGCGGGCCTGAGTTCACAGTTAGGCGATCCTCCCTTTGACGTCGACTCCGAGCTTCAACGGGCGCCTGCTGCGGCATGCTCCCCCCGCCGTTACAGTAGGCCTTCAGACCCTGCAGACAGGTGTTTCTCTCCTTCGTGTGCGACGGTGACTACGGCACTCGTCTTGTTCCGGCTCTCCTTTCTGGGGTCACAGTGCTTTCTGCTAGGCCCTGCCAGCCCCCTTTTTCTCTCGCCAGTGCTGAGCCGATGGCGTCGGCGCGGCAAACGCTCTGATGCGGTCTTTCGCCCATGAGACGGCTGTCCAGAGCGTAGAAAGCTCCATGGCCCGCAATCCTCGCATCCAGGCTGCCCTAGCCGGTCGAGGATGCAACTGTTCTCAACGAATTGAGCATGAACGGTTCAATCGAAATTATGCATCTTGCCAGCTGTGCTGCTCTGACATTTTGTTGATGGCGACAGCTGATTCGCTTGGCCCCGGTCAAAGTCGGTCACCAGAGAGTGTTTCTGCCAGAAACCTCGGCTTCAAGCCTCTCTTCCGTCCTGGGCATGGTTGCTTCGTCTTCGTTCTCCCTGAGGGCCAGGACCGCAAGAGTACCAAGCGCAAGACGTGGGCGCCACACAATGCGCTGTTTTCTGTGGCGACTGGCTACCCACCTTGATTCCCAGCAGCTGCGCGTGCTGATGAGCTCCGCGTGATTCTGGCAGCCCTCCGCCGAGGCGGAGGGGACTGCTGACAGCTCTCCTCGCTGAAGGGCCTCCGCCCCTCTTCCTGCGGCTGCGCAACGGCTGACCTGCCCTTCCTGACCAAAGCACTTGAAAAGTCGCTGCCTCAGGCGCCTTTTTGCCGGAGCCTCTCCTCCGGGTCTATGCTCTCTTTGCAATCTGCGGTTCTACGAGGGCTCTCAAACTGGAGCTCTTCTGCACCTTGACGAAGCACGTCACCGACTCAGCCTGACATTAGGCATCACATTCAGACACCTCTCCGGGCAAATGGTCAGCTCCGATTCCGTGAGTTAGCTTAGGCCTGAAATTTCCGAAGGCCTCGACCACTTGACCTGCAAATCTACCGAATTTCAGACAACTCCCCGAAGTGCATGTCGCAGCGGCTCTTCACACGGCCGTTCGGTGAAAGTAAGCCGGTACTTCTGACTCGCTCTCGCCTTGCACGATAGCAGGTGTTGGCAGGATCGATCTTTGGATCGCTTTAGCTCTTTCCCATCTTTCCCATCCTGCCGTCCCATTTCAGTGGTCATGCACTTCCGCGAATGCTGCTGTTGCCAGATGCCTTATTACACGTCGCTGGCGGGACACCTTGGGCTTGGAAATGCAAGAAGCACTTGTCTGCTCAGTGTCTGTGTCTGCGCTTTGCGAAAAGGTGCTTCCGGAGAAGGGAGAAAGCTTCGTCATGCAGAGCGAGGGAAGGAAGAAGTGACGACACGCCTTCGAGCTTTCCACAAAGTCCGGTCCATTTCAATCGGCAGCCAGACGGGTCCAGTGCTAGGGCCGTTTCAAGGATAACTCCCCGAATCGGGCAGCCTTTGTGCAAAGGGTGCCATCACTGTGTGTCACCTTGGCGGTGTTCAAACACACTGCCAGAAAAGACAGTCTGGCATTGTGCAAAAGGTGCCTGTGGTCAGCTGGGCTTGGTCGAATAAGCCATCTCCACTCCTTCATCGTGGGGCACTTGCCGGGGCTCTGCGTCCACAGGCTGCTCCAGCAACCGTGCAGGCACACGCCTCGGCGCCAACAAGGGTGCACTGTCCAGGCGTAGAGTTTGTTCCAGGAAGCCTTCGCTAGTGCCTCCGGGCAGGGTTGCCGATAGGCTAGTGCCTCCGGGCAGGGTTGCCGATAGTCTTTGCTGTAAAATACGGGAGGCACCTGTCATGGAGCTTATCGAGGCATGCGTCAGTTGCTTATCAAAGCACAGCTTTGTTTGTTTCGCCGATCTCATACATCAGAGGCAGCAGATGACAACCCAAAGTGGCCATGACACGAAGCCGTCAGAAGCCGTCAGTAGAATCAAAATCAAGTACATGCGCGCGGCGGCACCAACTATCGCAGTTCCAATGCAAAGCGTGACGTGCTAGATGTGTTTGTTCCCGTGGATGCACACGCTCACGCACGATGCGGCTCAGAAGATGCAGTCTTCTGGCCTCGAAAGCTTTCGCTGAGTTCCCAGAGCCATCGAGCGGAGGAAAGGAGGTTGCGACGTGCCTGCAGTGTACTGCCAGGCACCCCCGGGAATTGTCGCCACCAACAGCCACCAAATACTCAGCAGCGCCAAACACAAGAGCCACTTGGGAAGTGCGAATTCTGATGCGTGGCAAGGACGCTTTTTCGAAGTTGAGGGCAACACCTTGAAGACAACTGTCTGATCAAAGACGTCATTTTGGAAAGAGCTCCAATTACATGGTGAACTATTTAGCATCTAGCACTTCCACGAAGCTATGAGGACCGTAGCAGAGCAGTGCCACCTTTTGCGTAAACTAGCAGCAGATCCGTGCTTTCAATGGAAAAGCGCAATTACAATCTGACGTTCTGAACTCGTACCCCAGTTCTGTTCTCGACGAGACAGTTTCACAGAGGTACGCATGTTTGCTTAAGCGAGGGTTCCAGCTGAGCCGATGCTGCGTCAAGAGACGGGCATCATGTAAAATCCTGTGCTCGGCGGCAGCGGCACCTATCACGCCAGCAGCATGTTACGACGGCTCGGTGGACTAGCAGTTGACTAGCACTGTCTCATGGGGCAGAGGAGCGAAGATGCACAAATTGGGGAAGGCTTCCACTGGGAATACACAGAAAGGACGTCTCGGCAGACTAGCTTTTGCAGTCGCACGTGCTCTGACACACAGATGTACACCCCCGCCGCTCTCAGGAAACATTGCGTTCTGCAGGCTGTCTGGCAACTGCCGATTCAGTGAGAAGCCGTGGCGGCTCGCACTGGCGGTCAACCGCGGGATGCTCCGCGCAAGTACCCTTAGAAGCTTTCAAGCTCAGCTAGCGTGCATTCTGGCACCGTCCTTACTGTCCTTGTGTTTTGATTATTCTGGTCCATATGCCAGTTTCCCATCGTGCCGCAGCGCGTTGCCCTCGGGACTTCGGTTCGGAAGTGCCAAGTGTCTCGGGACTGACGGGAGTAGAGACCTGAGAACTGGGCTCCATTTGTCGGCCTTTGGCGCTCCATGTCAAGGACGGCTGCATGAGCTGCTGGGGCTCTGCACGCTGCGCATGGCGTAGGCGTTTACCAACGTCTACAGCTTAAAGCTGCCACTCCTTTCGAGTAGTTTCTGGTTATGTGCTGGTCGGAGGCAGACACCATCAGAGCTTCGTCCGAGTGTGATAAACCCTCAACCCTAAACCCTAGCCCCTCTGCGTGGAGCGGTAGCCTCAAAGGCCTGGGCCAGAAAGTGAGGCCCACTGGGCCTGGGCCAAGGCCCACTTTCAAGGCTTTGGATGACTCCGTGTACCTTGAGTGGAGCCTTGGCTTTTTTCCGACTCTACGCCTTGGGCTAGTCTCGGCCTCCACTTGGGTCTGTGAAGCCCTCAGGCGCCCCTCGTCATCCTCCGTGCCTCTGCTTGGGCGTGTCAAGCGATGTCGTCCTCCTCCTTCTCTCCGCGGCGTCGCGCACTGCGCTGCATGCGCTGCTCGTAGCCTGCGGCTCCAGGGGTTGTGCTCACGCTGTTCCCACTTGTGCGTTAGTATTCGCGCGGGGGAGGCGTGACCTGTCCAATCGCTTTTCTCTGCCGAGCTGTACTTGCAGTACCCACAAGCCCATCCTTCGTGTTGCAACGCGTTCTTTCCCTTGTCCTCGACACACCAAAGCTCTCTTCCGGGAGATGCGCCGGATCTTGTGAAGAACCCTGTGAAGCACCTAACAGGAAGCGCTGTCAAGGCTTATCTTTTGCTGTGACACTGTGTCCTGACTTTAGCGCTGCAAAAGCACGCTGTACTCAAGCATACAGTAGCAATGCAGGAAGCCGTACTTTCTTGCTGCGACGACATTCAAGCAATGTCTTCCATGACAGCCTGTTTTAGAGTAGCCATACCACAGTGTCTGTGTTCTCGCTGCAGTAGTTTCAGGAAGCACCACACTAATAGTAGGACTCATTTGATCCTCCAATGGCAGAGCGTTTCGGAACAGATCCAGCTGTTCGGAACCGTTCCCGACTGTTCAAGGCTTTTTCTGAAGATGCTTCCCGAGACTGTTCTGATGGTTCCCGGGAGTTGCCTGATGGTTTCAAGGCCCTTGTGAGCATTACAGACCATCACACCACCAAGCATTCCAAGGCTTGTTTCCTTGAGCGTCAAGCCTGGCTAGTCGGCATGCAAGTGCAATCACAAGCGAAAGGAGAAGCTAGTCGGAGCTCTTCCGCGCTCGCTTCGGAGAGCGGCTGGTCAGCGCAAGTCCACCAAGTAAGTCTGGAAACTCGTACTCGAAAGCTCAGCCTGGTCGAATCGATTTCTGTCACATTGGGTCGATGACCGGACTTTTTGACATGGCGGCGTTTTCGACTAATGCGAGGGTGTGCTGCATGCAAGCTGCTGGCCGGCGCTCTTCGATTCCTCTGGTCTTCTGGCCATGCAGGCGCCGCCTTACAGCAGGCCTGGTCTCAGGCTGTGTCACTCGTTTCACCGAAAACGCTCATGGGCCTGAGACGGCCTCTGTGTGCTCCCTGACTGCTGGTTGACCGTTGCTTGACACAACTTCTCCTCGTTTTTTCCCTCTTGGCTGCTCCACACAATGCAAGCCCCTGGTGTCCAGTCGCGAAGTTCGAGTGTCAGGCACACAGCCTTGGACCTTTTGCGCATGCCAGGTCGAGGACGAAGCCGTGAGGCATTTGGTTGACAAGTCAGACTCGTCCTTTTCAGAGAAACAACCAACCGAAAAGGCAGCTGCTCAACACAGAGGTCCACTTGTATGCGCGCCAACGTGATGGGATTCTGCAGATTCCTGAGGTGTAGACCCTCAAAACGGAGTCCTTCTATAAGAAGAGCCAGAGACTCAGACTGATGTCTTGACGAGCCAGGATCTGTTCGTCCTCTGAAGTGTTTGTTCCGCAGGACCTCAAAGAGACGCGGTGTTTTTTCCCCTGCGCCAAGTCTGCACGGTCTGTTCCACAGAGTCCCGCGCGATCGGTAGCTTCTGGTGTAACTTATTATTCTTCGTCAATCTGATGGCTGATTCATGTTTGTAGGTCACCAAACTAGGAATAGACCTACCGGGAAGTGCAGTTGCTGTGCTTGCTTCTACGTTGGCCGTACCCCAGCTCGCTTCAAACTACAGGCTAGGGTGATTTCTGCCAAGGCACTCGGAATGCGGAGAACCGAGGGCCTGTCGAAAGCGACCGCGCTTGGTGCGATGTGAGAGCGGTCGACTCTTCCTGACAGGCACGTTCCGTAAATCGGAATGGCTCTCTGGGCTCGCTCCGGGCCCGCTGGCACTAAGTCGTCGGCCATGAGGCCAGGGAGCTGAGAAGGCACATCTCTCGGCAACCGCCCCAAGACCTTCGCCTTCCGCTAGCCTTCGGCTTCATGAGCCGGCCCGAAGGCTGGTCCGAAGTGCCTTAGTCCGGAGAGCCTTGTGTTTGGCTGTTGCCTTGCACGTCTTGGCCAAGGCATTTCGAAAAGGCTAGTGTCGGACTTGTGGGAAAAGCCCCAAGATGCTTTCAAGGACGATGTCTGCGCGACTTGGAGTCTCTCAGGGAAAGACCTGGAAAACACACAGCACTGTTTGAGCGCAGCCATGCAGATGTGTCGGCACTCGGTGCCACTGAGAGGTTGGGTACAAGGTGATGGATAAGGGCGCTTGCCCTGAAATCTAGGAGTTGCCAAGCCGAAACCGTGGGCAACGAGATGTGCCACGAAGTGACAGTCCCAACCCAGCTGAACGGAAAGATTGCACGGTTTACCCGATTAAACCTGCAGAAGCCTTTGTGTAGCCGTAGATGGTTCCATGTGCATTCTGACTGTGCAGAAGCTTTTGCTCGTCTGAAGCGCCGTCCGATGCGACGACGATCAGATATGGATACCAGGCTCGCCACTAAGCGGACACGGGGCCGGTGCTGCTGTCAGCATGGCCCTGCAAGGGTCTGTGGCCCACCACTGGGCAGTCTGCTTTGCGTTCATTGTGCGGTGACCGCTGTATCACATGTATCAAGAAGCATTTGGTGGAAAAGGCTGCGTCATTAGCAAAACGTGGCAAAGGGGCTGAGAACATCGAGTTTTCTTCATCACGCATGGGTTTCCGCAACCGATGCCGAGGCAGAGCCACAGCGACCAAGAAGTAAGCCAGCTCCTTTCCCAGTATTCCAATGAAGGCCATTCGTCGCCGAGGTGTCCTCTGTCAAGAGCAAAAGCGTTTTGCAAAGCGGGGCCGTGGCCTCTCTCCAAGAGCGCTTGCAGCGGGTGCCAAGGTAAAACTGATTCGAAGATGGCACACTGACACGCTCTGCGGAGGATCTGTCACTGTTTCACTAAGCCAGTCGATGGCGATGTTGAGCAAAGCTGCAGCCGGCCAGCCAGCCCTGCATGGTTGTCGCGAGATCGTGGATGTCCTTGCCGTGTAGGCTGAGGTGGTGCTTGTCATACACTCCAAGACAGCATATCTTCTCAAAGACCTCAAACACCCTAGCTGTACCAGGGAACCCTACATGTCTCGGAGATGCGGGAGGGTCACTTCATGTTCTCGATAAGTCTTGCTAAACGACTATGGATAAGCCGCCCTCGATCTTGCAACTTGCGGGAACCGCAATGAGCTCTCTCGGTGGACCGGCTAGGGATGTGTGAAGCAAGGCAGCCAGCGCTCATGCCGGTCTTCGAGTCGCTCTAGGCATTTGCTCACCTTTTTCTCTGGTGCAAGTGCCCTTAGATGTAGGCTTGTCTATGCACCTATGCCTGCGTGAGGACCGTCCCTTCAAGGGTCAGCTCCTACAGGGACAGCACAAGATCATTCAGCACGCAGAATTCACGTGGTCCTGCTTAGGGCCTGGAGCCCTCTGACTGCCTTCCTGGTCCCGGGCCTTTGAGGCAAAATGGTTCTGGAGGAAAAGCTCCTGAGCTTGCCGGCGCTGCCGGCTATCGTGAGGCTGGGCCCCTCATCAGATGGTTTCACGCACAGCTCCCTCCCAGTTGGCATTCACGTGCCAAAGTTGTTGAATGGTTCGGGCGCCAGTGCGGCGCACAATTCCGTTTTGCTAGGGAGACGGAGAAAATGGCCGGTGGGGCCAACGCCCCGCCTTCATGTCTGTGAAAGTTTGGATGCAGCCCTCGTCCACCTTCGAGTCCTATCGCGACTCGTAGCTCCCGTCGTCCGCACTGTCTGGACGACAGGCCGGCCAGAAAGCATCCGCAGCAATACCACCCGGCGGTTGTCGTGGTCTGAGGGACTGCGGGCCCGGCCCTACCTTCAGCTTGTCTTGCAATGTGTTAGGCAAGAGGAACGGCGGTCAAGGGTCCCATATACGAGGCAGCGAGGACTTGGTTTCGCGCTAGCCGCCAGCTTTGTTAACGACGAGGTGATCGGATATTATTCCATCACCCATCTGTTGAGATTGTCTGCTCGGACATACCAAAATACGTCCATCCGGCACAAACGAGGAGGATTTGCTATCGCGAACCGGGACGACCCAATATTGAGGAAAATCGAATACCGGCATGATCATCGAGACATATTCATGATTTACTTTCTGTAGATCATAGGAATTTGATCTGTTAATCAGACCGAGTGCTGGCTCTAAATCATATGACTATAATATGTTAGAGGCATTGAATAAATATTTTTCAATTGAATCAGATTCTTCATAAATCAGTAATTCTAACCGAACCTAAAAACGTAGAAATTAAATAAAGAAATAATTTTGATATTTATTTGATTTATATTGCTTTCAATACAACAGGATTTAAATATATATTTCTTATTAATATATAAAATATTAGTGCGAAGAGACCTCGATGCCTCTCAGAATTATGAGGTATCGCTTTGTGAGCTTTGAGACGTGTATATTACCAAGGACGGAACAGCGCTGTTTTGCAGGCTGTAATCCATCATCTTTCTTCTCCT
>CAJNDV010036592.1:0-22124 GCA_905221635.1 Symbiodinium sp. CCMP2456 | reverse complement strand
AGTAGGCAGCAGGAGCAGTAGTAGTAGTAGTAGTAGTAGTAGTAGTAGTAGCAGTAGTAGTAGTAGTAGTAGAAGACAGAGTAGAAATACTAGCATTACGCGTGTGCTAGGATTCCTACTAGTTCTGGTCGCAGAATCAGTCGTGTTTATTTCTGCTCGATGTGGTCATCGTCGTTGCCTGCTTTCCACACCAGCCCAGTCTGCTCCTCGCCAGCTCGGGCTTTCAGACTTTCAGGTGAGAGGTTGGTAACAGTGTTTTTTCAGAGTAGGTTGCTTACTTCAACAGGAACCTTTCGTCAGAGGTTTGGCTGCAGGATGAAGGCTGAGATTTATGGTAGGCCCCGCCCTGAACCGTAGGCCCTCAATCATGCGCCGGAAGGAGCTTCTCCGCGTCTTCCTCCTCTGCCTGGACTAACACTCTTCCTCCTCCGCCTCTGCCTCTACTCCTCCTGTTCCTCAACGAACGCGTAGCCAAACCAACCAGCACGCCCACGCCATCCACCCAAGTCCACCCGCGTGCAGCTTGGCCGTGATGTTCAAGCGGCGGGTGACGGCTTTCTTGTGCCATTTTCACTTCGCGCCTGTACCAAGGGGCACTGCTTTATCTCCATTTGTTGAGGCCCTCCTCTGCCTCAGGGGTGATGTTTTGTCACGAAGCATCGCCCTGAGGCAGCGTGGAGCCTCAGCTCCGCGCTGTCGGCCACTCGTGCGGCTGCTACCTCAGCTGCTGTTTGGGAGGTTCGAGTCGGGTTCGAGTGCAAGCTCTTCTTTGTCAGATGCTCAGATTAAGGCCGGTGGTGCTGCCTTCCCTGTGCTCAGAACTCAGCTACAAGAGCCAGGATAAGAGAAATTCGTGCGTGCGCATCCGCGCCTCAGGAAGGGATCAGCTACCTGCTGGCCGCAGTCGCCGCGAGGCCAGCTACATCTGCACATCTGAGTAGAATGATTCGTTGCTGTGCTTTACTAGCAGAATCAATTAATTTGTGGAACCATAATCCGCTTGACTGCTGGCAAGGCATTGCACTGTCGGACGTTGTGTGGCTGCGCTGCATGATTATCCCTGTGCATCCTGAAACAAAGTGAAGGACTGTCTAATTTGATTGCAAAAACTGCACCCTCGAAGTGCCCGGATGATATGGTAGCCACCGGACTAGACCCGAAGTCGCATCAGTCTTCCAATGAAAATCGCTCGTGGCAGCAGGCGCAGCGTGGGCAGCCGGACTGCAGTTTTTTTTGGGAGGGTTTTGTATAGGGTGTCTTAATTTTCAGAACGGAGTTTGAGGGCACATTATAGTTTCTGTAGTTTTTAGTGCTTCGGCGTTCAGGTCTTTAGGGCTTTAAGCCTTATGGGGTTCAGGAGTTAGAGTTTACTGTTATGGATGTTTAGGGAGCTTTACCATGTTTATTAGGGGGTTGTCATCTTGCCCATGGCTGCCTGGGTTTTCAATCGTTGCCATGGACCCCTCTACCCGGGCTGTCTACGGGATTCAATTTCTGACGAGTAGATTGCTGGCACCAGCGAAGAGCGAATCCCATGTTCTCGAGGATGTTTTGACTAACGCCTGCTAGCCCGTTCTTCCCTCGGATCGCAGTCTCGCAAAACCGTTGGAAAAAGTGTCATGTATTGATCAGGCTCCTTTGTTTGCCCCTTCCTTGCACGAAAACTTAAGCCTCACATCACCCAATAATATCTCATGTGGATCAGCAGTTTTCCCTGAACTGAAGTTCTGCTTCAGGCGTGGGGTATTCGGATGTTGCTTTGCATAGAGCCGCGGATGGCCCCAACGGAATGGAGACCTCATTTGTAGAAGAAGTATCTCGCAGCAAGATACCATAGTCGGGAAGTCTTGTTTCTGCTCCCTACAGGAAGCTGGCTTGTACAGTCGGACGTGTTGATGTAGTCGAAACTTTCGAAGAAGACATAAGAGTTCATCCACCGCTGACGGATGTTGGGCTTGAACTTTGGTACGCCTTCGAGGCGCTTCACCAAGACGGGCACGTGCAGCAGCTTGGTTGACTTGACAACCTATCGTTATTTTCATGGTCGTGGGTTCTCTTTCAAAAGTCCCACAAAGTGGTGGGTGTGTCTATTGGATGCCGGGTCTGTTGTGATTGATGACATTCCACGTCTCAAGATCGGATAGGTACACAAGGGGGGGCCAAAATCATCGTGAGCGTGCAAAACGCAAGAACCAAATCCTTCAAAGCCTTTGAGTCAGAAGTCTCCCCTAAGCCATCGAACCGTGTCATCTTCTGTTCCTACTAGTGAAACTCCCATCCCTGATAGCAAAGAGTTCCAACAAAAAACAACGTCATACTGCACTAAACAAGAGGAGACTTACACCCTAAACCATGAACCCAACAGCAGGCGGACGACCCCCAGCCTACCCTCCTAACACAAAGGGGCTTAGGCTCGCAGCTCCGAGGGTTAGGGTTCTTTAACCCGCTCATAGACATGTTTTGGGGCTCATCGGTATGTGTCAAGGCTTTAGTTTAGGTGTTTGGGGTTTTGATATTTGGGTCTAGAGTTCTTTAGAGTTTATTTGTCCAGGGCTTAGGGTCTAGTTGCCCTCCCGGCTGCCAAATTCTTGGCAGGATCCCAACCTTCCTGTGTCTGAAAATACGGGTATCAGGAGGTCCTTTACCGAGGCCTTCATGCGGCATAGTTACCACCCTAAACCCATCTAAACCCTAAACCCTGTTAAGATTTGCCTGTGCTCAATTATGGGAACACAGGAAGCCGTCTCCCCGGTCCGTGAGCGCGACGGTGGAGTTCGGCTCTAGACGTCTGGATAGATTCTAAATTGTGCCAGTGTTTTTGACAGGTGCCTGACAGAGCAGACAGCATTCCTGAGCTCCGAAAACCTGAGGCCCTGAATCTTAAACTGCACTCCAGCATCAGCAGGTTGCTGCGGCCGTGCCTTCTTCAGAGCCCGGCTCCGAACACGTCAATGTGAAATCGTTGGGAAAAGTCCGTCATCAGCTCGAGCAGTTGCGGTTTGAGGGTCACAAGCACTTCAAGCCAGCTTACCAGTCTTGTGGACCCTGAGCCTTGAGCTTTGACTCTGCGAGTCTGAAATGTAGCCTCTCTCGTCCCTGAGTAAAGTACCTTTGATATCTTCAGGCTGTTGAGCTGTGCAAGAGCTGAGAACCATGCGTCAAATTCAACGGCAAAGCGGCGTTCTGTGGAAGACAACAAAATCATTGCAGTGGTTGGCTCCAAGCGGCACACAAATCAGATTACACCAATCGAGTTTAAGGATCCGTGAACAATCTGCATGATCACGTTAGGCAAAGGAGTGAAAGAAAAAAGTCATGTTGTTTAGCAAGCCTGATGCACGTCTTTTGCCAGTATCATTTACCCGAGTGAATCGCTGATCGAAGTTATTGCAAGCTTCGTTTTGCAAAGCTTACTGCAGCAATGTCAAATCTCCCGGCGCTGCTTCGGTGCCTTCTTCGCGGCTCCCTGCCGCTTCACGTAGAGTTTCGTAGACTTCAGATGACTGTGTTTTGGATTTGTGTGGAGCGTTCGGTGTTTGTGATATGGCAGAGTCTAGCTTTTTCTTGGCCTAGGGTTTGCCTGTAACGAGGCTTTTGGTGCGCTTCTTGCACGAATCTGGGCCTACACAGCTTCCGTTGCCCAGTCTGCGTACAGCTTGAATTCTTGCGTGTGATGTAAGCTTATTGTTCAATGCTTTGTTTTTCATGACACGCACGGCAGGCTTGAGAGGGACTCCCTTCGTTATGCATATCTGTATATATAAACATGTCTATAGATAGATGGATGGATAGATTGATAGATAGATAGATAGATAGGTAGATAGGTAGATAGCTCGATTGGAGTGTCATGTTTGAGAGACCCAGTGAATCCTGCTCAGGATCGTCAGGTTTTGTCTGATTGAAATTAGAGGATTGCTTGAGGCAGTTGTGAGTTTCAAAACAGAATTAGTTTGGTGCTTCTGCAAAGGTGCCAGCCTTTGTCCGGGACTCGAAAGCAGGTTTGTCGACAAGGGTTTGGTGTGCCGCTGGTGTTTAGATGCGCTAACGGCCTGGAGCGTCTTGGGTTGGGGTTGAGGATATGGGCATTTGGGGCTAGGGCTTGAAATGTTGGGAGCGGCTTCAGTGTGCACCTGCATCGACGCTGTTAGACAGTTCGGACCCGATCCAGACCATTTCTTGGTGACTTATTGTTGCGAGGTGGCGCCGGTCTGAAAGTCGTTTGACGTCAGGCACATGTGCAAGGATAGTCACGTGAAGCTGCTCTACCTCTAAACCTTGCAGTAAGGTTCCCGGTGCCTTCAGGCGCTACAACAGTACAGGAAAAGAAGACTGGTAGAGCATTGTACAAAAGTTTGGAGAATACTCTCGATCAGCAATGGCTTCATCAGCTGCTAGCATCATCATTTTCTCTAGCGGTGTGACCACCAGGGAAGACGTGCCCGAAATGTTGTGTATTCCAAGCCAGTGGCTTTGCTCTTCACAGTCAGCAAATGTGCTGGGCGTGTTCTGATTCCCGATGACTTCGTGTAACGCGCTGTCTGTGTCGACTCAGGGTCTACGGGCTGGGGGCTTGCAGAACCTCTATACCCTAAATCCTGCACCCCAGACTGTTTGCCCTCTGGTTTAGACCCGCGAATACTATGGCTTCAAAAAAGCAGCAGCGAGACGTTGATGGAAGGCATTAGTCAGGAGCCTGCCATTCTCGGGAGCTCAGATGCCCTCATAAGACAAAGCAGCAGAAGAAGCCACAGTGACGCCTACCAGTCCTACAACGTAACCGTAACCCAGAACTGAAACCCTAAGCCTCGAAATGTAGGTAGGAAAGTCCTTCCCCCAACTTAGACGCGAAACCTGGCATCTGCAGGAGGCTGCTGGCATGAGCTTCTGACGGCACTAGAGTAACAGCAGTGGCAGGAGGATTAAAACCCGAGGCCCAGAACCTTTAATCCCCGAAAGCCCTGAACCTTAAACCCTCAACCGTTGCGACGGGCATGTCGGTGCCAAGAATGTTCTTGGCTTGCCCCTGAGCTTCCATCTCGCAAGAGCAGAAAATTCAGTGCTGGGGCATGCACCCATACAGTAGTGGCCTTTGTTGTCATCCTTATGATAACCCTTACGGTGGCCCTGAAAAAGGCCATGCGGTAACCCTGAAAGTAATGCTTGTGGTTCGTGGATTCGGGTCCGCATGAAGGGCATCACTGTAGTCACCCTTGGGGCACCTCTTCACCTCCAGGATCCAGATCTGCCGCTACCCCCGGCAGGCCATCGTCACCATCCGATTTTCTCCATGAAGCAAAGGCTGTGTTTCGATCCTGAACGACCACATCTTCGGTAGGATGCAATCAAACAGTGACATCCTCCAGCCCGTAGCTTGAAGCCGATCTTGAAGGTACTCCGACAGTTCACACCCCTCCCATGTGCGCCTACTGCTTTGGAAATTTCGCTGAAGGAATCCGCACCAGCGGCAGCTTTGGCTCACTCGGGACAGCGTGCTTGGTAGCGTAGTGCGTCATGGGCACAATTTCGCGGGTCGTGACTTGGGGGTCATGGGCTTTGGCGATTTGGCTCCTGGGATTTCAAAGGAGCCCCTACCAAGGAGGAAGTTCCTTTAGCAACCGCTTGGAGAAGTCTCCTTTGGACGACGGGCTCGCGTCCAACCGGGCACTTCGGACCTTCCGCTGCGTTGAGTGGCTAGGTTCCCAAAAAGGCACCCATTTTGCCCTTTTGCTTTCTGGGTTCTATTGTTCTTGCAAGTGGTAGGAAGAACGCTACCCTTACTTTTAGAGGGCTACTGGACAAAACCGAGGTGGGGCATTGATGTGCCGTTGATCATGTGCATTTCTGGCCACTTCATTCTTGGGCATCCCCTGAGGGATATTACTCGGCCCTTTCTTCTCACCAGTTTCTACGTCATCCTCTGCTGGGTGGCCTGCGAAACCAAGTCTGCAGGCATGAACTGTCCTAAACCCTAAAGCCTAAACCGAAAACCCTCAACCGCTGCAGGCATGAAGTGGAGCTCGGTGATGCTATGCTTCTTGATGTCCACCGGCGCAGCGCGCGACATCTTGAAGTGGTGCTCCGCCTTTGAGGAGCAGGCCCCGAAGGATCTGCCCAATCGAAGCACCCGGCCGAAGCTGGTTCAGGTACTGCTGCTGCTAAGTTCCCCAGTAGTACCCTTTTGCGCTTTTTCTCTCTGGGCTCCCTGATGAAAAATAAATAGTACGGAAAAGGGTACCCCTATTCTTAAGGGGCTACTGGGGAACCCAGGCTATTTTATGCTGGATGTTGCATTGCCTTCCTTCTGCCCATCTTTGGGATCAACTTTAACCACGGAGATGTGAAGTGCTGCTTTCTGTTCACCTTCGGGGCAAAGTGCAGCTGTATCGTCTACTTGGTGTTGATGTCCGGCGAGTATCACAAGACCTTGACGGACTTGCTTTGGAAGGCTGATAAATCTAGGGTTTAGGATTATGATATTCAGAGATGACCGAGAGGGTCCCTGTCTACTGCCAATATGAAATTAGCTCCCAGAAGACCATCCTTATTATGGCTTCGGGAGGTAGTTCCATAATCGTGGTTATACATGGACCCTCTTGATAATCAGAACTGTCATGTTTAGTGTTCCTTAGCCAGTGCAATATGTCACCGCAACAAAAACCCTGCAGTATGTAAGGCCATATGAGTAGACAGTTTGACTAACTTGCTTCGTAGCTGAAAAGGTAACCTTAGGCGGGATTCCGGGTGCTGGGACTGGCCAGGTGAGGGCAAACTTGGGCATGACATCGATCCTGCCCGCCAGCTTCGACATGCTGCCCTGCACTCTGGATACTTCTGGCTGCAGGCCAGCAGTTGCGGAGATGATAGCAACAACAATTGCTGACCATCTCAGTCTTATCAAGAGCTATCAACCCTGAACCTCAAAGCCTGAGCTCCCATCCCTAAAAGCTACACCCGAAACCCTGAACTCTCTAAAGCCCATCCCCCAACACGCAGACCCCTGAACCCTGTTAACATGTGCAGGAGAAAGATGGCACTCATAAGAAAGGAGAACTTCTCGACTCTACACCCTACCTATAGTCTCCATTGTAGTTCCTTTTTGAGGTTTAACCGATCTTTCTTTTGGATCCTATGAGGCAACCCCCAAGAAAGGGACTATAATGGAATCTGCACCCTCACCCCCAAACCCTCAATCCGAAACTCGAAAACTCTGGACCACTCTAGATTGGAGTGCAGGCTGCCGGCAAGCTGCTCGGGGGATATGTCCAAGTTGGAGAGCATGGAGAGCATCTTGATGAGGCTCACAGCGTTCTTTTAAAAGGTTTAGCGGGGTGTTAGCACATGGGTTGTTCTAGGGAATAAGGATCTTCATAATAATGACCATATGTTGGAGCGACCTAAACCCCGCAATCCTAAACCCTAAGCCTAAGCCTAAGCCCCGAATCTAATCAGGGTCATATTGGGCAAACCCTGCACCCGAAACCCTACACCCCCTAAAGCCTCAAACCCTAAACCCTCGAGCCTAAACCCCGAATCCCAAGCCCTACCGTCAGAAAAGAGGCCAGTGGCGGGCGCAGACCTCAAGGACCGACCAAGAGCTACTATAGGGGGCGCAGTCACTAGGATAGGGTTCCGGTCAAAGGGCTCTTCGCAAGGGATCTAGAGGAGTTTACAGGGTTGTGAGGGCCTGAATAATTGGAATAGGGTCGTCGAGGTAGGTTATGGTAGAATTGGGAAGGTGTCAAGAAGGGGATACTTTAGATTCTGGATTCTGGAATACACGGTCGAGGGGATGCTATGAATAATTGCTCCAACCTCTTTATTAGGAGGTTAGGAAATCAGGGTTAATGATTCAAGAATTTAGGACTATGCCCCGTTATGTTATATACATGAATAACAAGGAGTTCCTGGCCAACGCGGAGGCAAAAACCGACTTTGAGGCCTACGCGCACAACCTCATTCGCCAAGTTGATTCACAGCAGACCTTGAAAAATGCCACACTGGCTCTGCAAGGTGTCCGCACCGTCCAGGGTAGAGCCATGGCTCACATGGCCCAGGTGGGGAGTCTTCAACTCTGAGCTTTGTGTTTGGGGAGTAGATTCTCAGGATCCTAATAGTTTTATAAGGGATGTAGGGAGGGCCCTGTAGGGACCATTTTGAGGGATCCCTTGCTGTTTCTAGAAGGGTTGCATGAGGGATTGAGGGTTTGCGGTTTAGGGTTTCTGAAAGCCCCCAGGTGCTGCGCAGCCAGATGCTTGCATCCGGCACGAGCATGAACATCACATTGCGCCTCTCCGTGGTGCCCCCGGCGACTTTGGCCAAAGAGTGCCAGCTGATTGCGGCTATCCGGTTTGCCGTGCCAGAAGCTTGCGCACAATCTGAGCCAGAGGCAGAGCCACGTTTCGAGACCTTCTTGACCGAGAAGGCTTCAAACCCCCCCAAATCCTAGATCCCGCACCTTGAATCCCAAGAGAACATTGTGGCACAGGTGCAGGTCTTCGTCAGAACACTGACGGGCAAGACCATTACCTTGGATGTTAAGACAACCGACACCATCGACAATGTGAAGGCAAAGATCATTGACAAGGAGGGCATGCTAGTATACCATAGCATACTGTATACTACTATCGTATACTATAGTACATAGGGTTTAGAGTAGAGGTGTTCTTCTCCTGCTAGGGTTGTAGTGTAGGACCGCTGCATCCCGTTATAATGTTCACTGCATGGGCCCAGTATGCTTGGCTTGTCACCTCCCCACACTGGACACGTGTGGGAAAAGGAGGGCATCCCACCATGCCAGCAGCGCCTGATCTTTGCCGGCAAGCGGCTCGTCAACGGGAGCACCCTGCACCTGGTGCTGCGCCTGCGCGGCGGCACGCGTGCCTTGACTTCATGAGCTGCAGAATCGAGCCTCTGCTCAGCTACCCCTGTCCGCCTACTCCTGTCGGAAGATACTTGGGTTAAGCCGTCTTTAAAGTCATCACAGACACTGCTTTGAGGCCACAGGTGGTGCTTCCACCTGGTGGCCGGGGACTCGGCTGATACAAACTCCACCGTGCTCAAGGGGACTGAAGACAAACCAACGCTACACCATTTCCTGACCTCACAGGTCGCCTGCGCCGACACGCTTCGCAGGGCCTTGGAGGTGGGGCGACCGTCAAACGCAGGAGCTGATTGCCATGCTGCAACCTTGCAACAGTATCAGCTTCGAAGTGCAAGAAGCCTAAACCTGGAATTCAAGCCTCAGGGGGGTCTGGGTCACTAAGTTTTAGCCTGCTTACTTTGGGGGACCTTATGTTGGGGGCCCTCGGGAGACTGCGGAAGACCAGAGTGAAGCATGCCATACCTCCGAAGAGCATAGTACATGCTCGGCCATAGAACTTCGGCAAACACCGGTCATCTGTTTGCACAACGAAGCCCGCAGTTTGCGGGGCTAGACGGATTGCAGACTTTTCGTGCTATTGACACTCCTGTATAAAACTCTATTACATTACACTAGAGTATATGATGAATCGGAGAAGTTGTAAGTCGTGTGTGTGCGTGTGTGCGTGCACAGTTTGGGGCTGGCGTCAAGCAGACACCTGGACGTAGCAGAAGTGCAAGGCACATTGGACAGGGCTACGTAATCATAGTGAGATGAAGAGGCAACTTCTGTGATGCTGTGCTTCCTGTCATGTGTGCGCGGCATGTGCAATCCTTGCATGAAGCAGCTAGGGACAACAGGCGCCTGAGTTACACACTCTTTTCGTATTTGTGGCCGAGGGGTTCCTGCACGCTCAAATGGCAGGCCCTGCGACGTGCCTGGCGCAGGGCGTGCGTGGTGCCGGAGGTGGGACCGATCCACATAGCCTCATGCATTGTTTGATTAGGCTTTGTGCCGGGCAGATGCAGGGGCCAAAACGAGCATTAGCCTTTTGCGAATATTGAGGGATGCTGAGTTAATTTTAGTCAGCCGGTTCCACAGCATGGGCATCCCGTGGTACCAAGAATTGTTTGGAGTCATGGTATCTGCTGACTGCCGTTAACAATACAAAGGATGATGAAGGGGCCAGAGGTTTTTTCATCGATGTATTTGGCTGGCATTCTGGGTGTGGCCTGTGGTGCCCTGCGCCTTTGCTGGTTGTTTGCACGCCTGCGGACTGCACGTTTTTATGTGGTCATCGTGATCCGGACCATGCATGTCTCTGGACATTTACTGCTTGATTTAGTCGAAGTTTTGGGATGTCGCAACGATCGCCTAACCCGCCTGAGCTGCTGTACGTGGCCATGCCTGTTGAGGCAAGGTTCACCCCAGAGCATACATTTAAGCCCCACTAAACTGAAGAATAGAATCCACTTTATGACCCGTGTCTTGCAGCTATACAAAGCAGGCAACCATTAAAACGATCTGACTACACCTCAGCATATCAGCACAGTGAAGTACTTCAGGCACCACGCAAGATTCTTGCAGTTTATATCGCATAGTGAGCACTAAACCCCAAAACTTCAGAGACTCCAAGCTTCGAGCCCGCAAAGGAAGCCCCAAAAGCCTTAAGGCCTCAGCACCGATGACCCGAATCCTTCAACGCCTAGACACGAAAATGCGTCTGGTTGCGAGTATGGCGATTGTGGTTCAGGTCACTGTGGCCTGCGCTACTGTTCCTCCTAATGCTTGTTGTTGACTTTGGCAAAACTTTGGCATCGCAAGTATGGGTCTTGAACAGCAGCATTTCTGTCAGGGCCGGCACCCGCGCAGGCCCAGCAGGGTAGGGTTAACTGCATTTGCGCATTTTTGGGGTTCAGGGCTGCGGAGGTTCAGAGGATGAAGGCTTTGGCTTTAGCTGCGAAATGCCCAAAACCCAAATCCCCAAACGGATTTTGAACGTGACATAGTGACATACCCCGGGCGGTCTGCACCTGAACTGTGCAATAGGTTCTCGGGCCATCGCGGACCCAAGGTAGAGATGCATTCTTCAGGGAGCAGTTGAATGATGGATTACAGCGTACTGCAGTACATGTTGGTATGTAGGCCATATGTGCTTTTGCGACGGTATATCCTGCTCTAAACCCTAAACCCTTGACTGGAGTGCGGCCTTGTGGTATTACGCTATAGCCTACTGTTGATTGCCTTCACTTACATGCTGATGTGTGTCAATTTGGACGCTGAAACTTGTAGGTTGATTCCTCTGGCTAGCAAATTTCACTTGCCGACGAGGTTGCCTTTACTATATTGCAGCATACTAGAAGAGCACTGTTGCTTCTGCAGCGTGGAACTTGTATGATTGTTACAAAGCATTCGTCATCGTTTGCATGGTTTCAACTGCTTCGTCCGGTCAGGTCTCGAAGTCAAAGCTGGAGTAAGTCGAGTCCCTGCAGTTTAACCTTGGTTCGGAGATTTTACGTCCTTGACCAATGACAGACTCACTCGTTAAGATGCAGAGTGTCCCCCGCATTGCGTCCCTGCTCGGCTTTGCCAGACGTGTCGACTGTCCGTCGAAAGTCTTATGTGAAACCCAGGCGCCGCTGCTGGTCGCAGAGAGGCGCCGGCCACCCGAGGCTGGCCCCTCAATGCTGAAGGACTCACAATAGCCATAATGCAGAAACATCGGCATGTGCTATTGCAAACTATAGTGTACTACCAATTCATACTGTGGTCTCCAGAGCAGTCTTCGGTATATACGTCGACCCTGGACAACTGCGTTCCTGAAGTGGTTCGTTTGAGGGCTTCAGCATCTACAAGCACGTCTGATTATCTATAGTACTACTATATGCCGAGGATTAATGTTACTATACCTGCAGACGAACTGTATGCCATTAGTGCGGCTTTTGGTTTAACTGGTACTAGGCCACGGAGTTCTATGGGCAGGCAATCACACTGAAAACTTCAACCTTTTTTCGCCCGCAAGCAAAGCCCTACACTACAGAAGCCCGTCTGACGTTCCAGCATCGTTCGTGCAGGTCGACAAGGGCCCAGGCACGGCTGTTGATATCGCTGCTGATCGGGGTTGAGCGCCTATACCATAGACATACCCCATAGCCACCCAGCCAGTTGTAGACTCCACACAGTTCGACACAGTGTACAGTGTGACAAAAGAGGCTGATGGCCTGGAGTGGCCGGTCGACCCGGTGGCTGCTCGGCACGTGTTTATGACTTATGGGGCCAGTAGTGTACCAAATATGCAGAAATTTTGAGGCATCTGGGGTGTCGGCACAGGATTCGTTTTCTTCCTTTCCTCTGCAAGGATATTCCACGTAGCAGTGCCTGATGCGGGCGGCAGGTGGCAGAAGCACCCTTGACCTCAACAAAATAACCACCGACTCCCCACCTCAGAACCCCAAATCCCAAAAGCCCCAAGCCCTGAAACCCAAACCCTACAACTTGCAAGCTTCAACCCATCCTTCGAGGCTGGAATTCATGCTGCATTTGTGTTGGGGGAAAAGATCCGCATGCTTGGCTTCAGCACCGCCACCTTGGCCAGTGGTAGAAGTGCTAACGGCAGCGGCAGCAGCAGCAGCAGCAGTCGCAGTAGTACTAGAAGTAGTTTAGTCTTTGCTAGAAGTAGTAGTAGTAGTAGTCGTCGTCGTCGTCGTCGTAGCAGCGGCAGTTGCAGTTGCAGTTGCAGTTGCAGTTGTAGTTGTAGTTGTAGTTATAGTTGTAGTTGTAGTTGTTGTTGTTGTTGTTGTTGTTGTTGTTGTTGCTGCTGTTGTTGTTGTTGTTGTTGGCAGCACGTTCGTCTGCCGCCAGCGGGGTGGAGCAAATTCGGAGCAGGCATGTGCTAAAACTCGAGTTTTGACACATTGGTGCAGCGACAAAAACTTTGAGTTCTTCTTGCGCCTCGATTTTTACAGTGTTTTCGCCAAAAAATTGGCAAAAAACTTGAGATGCACTGTGCAAAAAACATATCAGCTATCCCTTTTGCACCGTTTTCTTCCGATGTTTTCGTCTACGTTGCGCATTTCGCACCGTTTTTCCGGTGTTCTCCTAATTTCCGGTGTGCACTGTGCCGAGACTCGATTTTTCGCACATGCCTGCTTGGACTTCCATGTGTATTTGAGCTCCGTGCAAAATTGGGGAGGGGGAGATGATGACGTCCATGCGAATGCGGATTGTTGTGTTGTCTTTCTGTTGTTGTGCCTTGGTGGGGATGGGGGGTGATGATGACGTCCATGCGAATGCGGTTTGTTCTGTTGTCTTTCTGTTGTTGTGCCTTGGTGGGGATGGGGGGGATGGGGGGGGGGATGTTGACGTCCATGCGAATACGGTTTGTTCTGTTGTCTTTCTGTTGTTGTGCCTTGGTGGGGATGGGGGGTGATGATGACGTCCATGCGAATGCGGTTTGTTCTGTTGTCTTTCTGTTGTTCTGCCTTGGTGGGGATGGGGGGGGGCTGTAGGCCACCCAGAAGCTAAGAAACGAAAATACGGCTGCTCACTGTACAAATGACGCTGATTCTGATGTTGATGCTGTTCTGTTGCTTATGTTGACTGTTACTGCCGCAGATAAGAATGCCGATGGCGATACACAAGCTGATAACATTGATGACCATGCAAATGACAATGTTGCTACCTGACTGAAACGCCACCAGTTGCTCACTGTTGCCCTCGTTGATAGCTTACTGTTGAAACGCCAACCATGCAAAAAACTCGCGTTTTTTGTCCTTTCCATACAAAAACTTTCAAAATGGACACAAAAATCAAGCACCAGAAACAACGAAAAAGACGGTATTTGCTACACTTTCGCAAAAAACTCAGCAAATATCCAAGACAAAGAACTTGGACAAATACANNGCTCCCAAACAACCTCCTGCTCACGACAACCACACAAATATCGACATTTTTTGCGCTTTGACCCAAAAAACGTCCCAAACATAAACGACACACCCCGCGCGGCGGGAAACGCACGTGCTACCTTGTTGTTGTTGTTGTTGGTGGTGGTGGTGATGGTGGTGTTGCTGTTGTTGTTGGTGGTGGTGGTTGTGGTTGTGGTTGGTTGTTGTTGGTTGTCGGTGGTTGTCGTTGGTTGTCGTTGGTTGCTGTGGTTGTTGCTGGTTGTGTTTTTTGTTGGTTATTATTGGTATTTCTGCGGTGTTGGTTGTTCTTGTTGGTGTTCCTGTTGTATGTGTTGTCATTGTCGTCGTTGTTATTATTGTTGTTCTTGTTGGTTCGGTGTTGGTGTTGGTGTGGTTAGACGTGGTTGCTGCTGTCATGAGATGAAACATGCATGTTCCACGATAACTGCATCCTGAGCTGCCTTTTGGTACCCTACAATCCCTGCAATCCCCTGTAGTACATTACCTGCCTTCTAACTTTCTACCCGTGCCTCGTAGTAGCCTACGACCTGCCACTAAGTTGCACTTAAGCCGTCTGAGGGCCTGGCACGATATACGTTGCCGTTTCGTTTGGATACTGTGCTAGTGCATGGCAGCCACCGATCGACATGGCTGATTGATGGGTACAGTTGAAAGGATTTGCTGCAAGAGAGCCACAAGATCATGTAGATCATGTTGCTGTGCACGCAGCTTTGGTCCGGACGTACTCGGCGATCAGATTAGCAAGCATATCGTACTTCTAGTACAAATAACACGTATAACTACTGCAGCTGTTTTTGTAGTACTGCACTACTACTAATCCGCGGGTACAATACAACCTCCTTAGACCCCTCATTGGCATCTCCGGGCTTGAGCACACTCGTCCCAGTGTGGGGACACACACACGCACGCAGACAGACACGCGAGGGTTTTAGGGATTTAGGGTTCAGGGCTTTAGGGCTTTAGCCTTTAGGGTTCAAGGTTTCGGTGCATAAACTGCACCTCTTTACTACCGGCCATGGTGGATGCCTGCCTCACCGCAGCCATCGACTGGCTTTTGAACTTCGAAGTCGGACTGCGACTCGACAGCTCGGGGGGCAGGTAGCCGTTGTCGTAGTGGCTGCCGACATTGCAGCGATAGTCCACGAGTCATTGTTGTTGTTCTTGTTGTTGTTGTTGGTGGTGGTGGTGGCCTATTGCCTGCGTAGCAATCGTGGTGCTACCACGACGACGACGGCAAAGTTGAATACAGTTACTGTTGCTCCCGACATCATGTTGTGTGGCTGCTTATGTTTACACCGACCGCCGCACGCGAGCGCGGGCACGCGCGGCACTTGCTCGTGGGTGCTTGCCACCGCTGTCTCACTTTGCCCGTCGTCAGCTCGTGCGATGCTCCTGCCACCATCCCATCGCCCTCGTGATATGCTTTTGCCGCTATCCCCTCGCGTCCCCTTCATGCCATGCTGCTATTGCTATACGTATGTCCGCCTGCATGCTTCGACCAGATATGATCACCGGCCGCTTTCTGGAGGCTCTTAGAGTGGGCCTTCTCTGGAGTTGTAGCGGCTCGTTGCACAATCCCCAGGGGCATTGTGCTTCCCGTGCCCCACTAGAGGTTTTGTGCGATGTGCGACCCTCTCGCACGAAACGGGTTTGCAAAACTGCGGCTCACAGCAGACACTGCAGTCGTTTGACACGGTGCACTTAAAACGCTATCAAACAGTTCCAACTTGCTGAATGCTGTCACGCCCTCCTCCACGGCACAGAGGCTTGCTCCATCGAGCCCAGGACGCCATCTCGTTGTCCGGAGTCATTGCATGTGTTGCATCATGACAAGGGAATGGCCTCAGCGCGATGTCTTGCTGTGGCTCGTTGCCCCCGTTCCTTCTCCTCTCTCGCTTTATCTCGCTGTGTCTCTCGGTCTCTCTCGCTCTCTCTCTCTCTCTCTCTCCCTCCCACTCTCTCTCTCTCTCTCTCTCTCCTCTCCCCTCTTTCCCTGCATCTCTACCCCTACATGATGTCTCACTACTGCGACGTTGGCGGTGCACCCAAGGCTTGAGCGCATTGCGCTGCAGAAGCAAGCACCTGGGCTGACGTTTGAGAAGTTGAGACTGGGCCTTTTAGGGTGCTTCAGGAGTTTGGTTTCCGATGTCCGAGTTCAGGACTTGGGAAAGGGTCGACTGAGCAACAGGGCTTTACAGTTCCTCTCCACCGTGGCCTGCCCCTATGTGCAACCGGACTGACGCCAAAAACAGCCCCATTATCGTGTAAAACGCGTTGGGCCAAGCCGAGCTGCCCACACTCAACATGGTCACTTGCATGAGACCCGACTAGCCAATGTGACGTCCAGGCCAGTGTAACTTAGATATATCCGCTTGGATGGCCATGGTATTCTTCTTGCATAGATCTCAGACTTCTGGGCGGCAAACTCTCAAGATTTGTTGGTCAAAGCAGTCCTTAAGCAACGCAATGCACGATACGGTTCGGTCCTACACCAAGCGTACCAAGCTTTCCAGGCGGAGGCGGCGGAGGCGGCGGAGGCACACCTTCGCTGGCAGCAGGCTTGATTCGAGCAGGTATACACCTGGGGGAGGGGCTTGGTCTTCGTCCCGTTTGGTAGTGATGATGGTGATGACGACGATGATGACGATGCTGGTGAGCATTTCTACCCGCATTATTGCCACACGGGTTGATGTCATTGAAATCATGTCCGAAATCATTGTCTCACGAATATCACTGTTGCCACCGTTACTCATGCAACTCTTCTGCTTCTTCGCCTTCTGAACGATAAATTTTAGTAAACCCTGAGCCCTGAACTGCCTAAGCTCAACAACCTTAAAAATCTGAAAAGCCGAAGCTTCCCAGTCTTCCTTTTTTTAGTATTTTAACGCCGCAATCCCATCAGAATCTAAGTTTGGCTAATCATTGCTTTCGGGCATTTGGACACTGCATTACTTAATTCCTTGAAATGACTGTGGCAAACAGAAGCTTGCATATCAAACGTTTAGAAGACGTTGTGCATTGTTTCTCTGGGGGACAATACAAACTGTCGCTTCGTAGGACAATGTAGTCCGCATGCTCTTGACAATGTTCTATATACCGAGTGATGAAACCTTTGCTTCTTGCATCAGCATACCGGAACCATCTCATTGAGCAGCCCTCATCCTTTGTCCGAACTGTGAGAGCGTAGCCTGTCTGTAAGATGCAAGCTACTGCTTGTCCTTACAATGAGTTCATGTCAGGCTAATTTCGTGCAGGTTCGGTTGACCTTGCTATTCCCGTGCCCTGCATCATCTATGTTGTTGCTGTTGTTAGTGGTAGTAGCAGTAGTAGTAGTAGTAGTAGTAGTAGTAGTGCTAGTAGAAGTAATAGGAGTAGTAGAAGAAGTAGGAGTAGTAGGAGCAGCGGTAGCGGGAGTGGTAGTAGTAGTGGTAGTGTAGTGGTAGTAGTAGTAGTAGTAGTAGTAGTAGTAGTAGTATATGTATATGTATATGTATGTAGCGCCAACGTCCGCCCTTGATTTTCTGTATTTTTGTAGATTTCGAAATCTTTGAGGACACTATCTGTATGCAACGCCAACGTCCACCCCTGATGTTCTGTATTTTTGTAGACTTCGAAAACTTTGAGGACACTATCTGTATGTAACGCCAACGTCCACCCCTGATGTTCTGCATTTTTGTAAACTTTCAAAACTTTGAGGACACTATCTGTATGTAACTCCAACGTCCACCCCTGATGTTCTGTATTTTTGTAGAGTTTGAGAACTTTGAGGACACTATCTGTATGTAACGCCAAGGTCCACCCTTGATGTTCTGTATTTTTGTAGACTTTTAATACTTTGGGGACACTGTATGCATGTAACGCTAACGTCCACCCCTGATGTTCTGTGTTTTTGTAGACTTGGACAACTTTGGGGACACTATCTGTATGTAACGCAAACATCCACCCTTGATGTTCTGTATTTTTGTGTAGACTTTTAAAACTTTGAGGACACTATCTGTATGTAACGCCAACGTCCACCCCTGATGTTCTGTATTTTTGTAGAGTTTGAGAAGTTTGAGGACACGATCTGCATGTAACGCCAACGTCCACCCCGAATGTTCTGTATTTTTGTAGACTTTGAAAACTTTGAGGACACTATCTGTGCATAACGCCATCGTCCACCACTGATGTTCTGTATTTTTGTAGACTTTTGAAAACATTGAGGACACTATCTGTATGTAACGCCAACGTCCACCCCTGATGTTCTATATTTTTGTAGAATTTGAAAACTTTGAGGACATTATCTGTATGTAACGCCAACGTCCACCCCTGATGTTCTGCATTTTTGTAAACTTTGAAAACTTCGAGGACACTATCTGTATGTGACGCCAACGTCCACCCTTGATGTTCTGTATTTTAAGTTTTTTTAGAGTTTGAAAGCTTTGAGGACACTATCTGTACGCAACACCAACGTCCACCCCTGATTTTCTGAATTTTTTTGTAGAAATTGGAAACCTTGAGGACACTATATCTGTATGTAACGCTAACGTCCACCCCTGATGTTCTTTTTTTGTAGACTTTTACAACTTCAAGGATACTATCTGTATGTAGCGCCAACATCCACCCCTGATGTTTTGTATTTTTGTAGACTTTGAAAACTTTGAGGACACTATCTGTATGTAACGCCAACGTCCACCCCTGATGTTCAGTATTTCTGTAGACTTTGAAGACTTTGAGGACACTATCTGTATGTAACGCCAACGTCGACCTCTGATATTCTGTATTTTTGTGGACTGTGGAAGCTTTGAGGACACTATCTGTATGCAACGCCAAAGGTCCACCCCTGATGTTCTGGTTTTTGTGTATGGGTACAAGATATCGTGCAAGCACCCGAACGTACATGTCTATTACATGATGCACCGCAGTATGACCTGATATATTATATAGTGCTGCATATCATGACACATGCATTGTTGCGGCATAGCAGAAAGTAATGCTTACTTACTGTGAACTTAAGAAAGACAGACGAATGGACACATGCATGTGTACTGTACATGGGCCTGGACATAATTAGATGCGTTCAACATCATCACTTTACAGGCATTCTACAGATAGAGACAGTGCGCCGATCGCTGCCTCAGGTTCACAGCTCTGCCCTTTAGTTCGTAGCTTTCAGCAAGCAACAATTCAGCGCCATATTCCTTGGGATCTTTGCCCCTACTGAGGTCGTTGACGAGACGCTGCTGCAAATGAGCACCACCGACGCTTTCGAACCGCAGTGGCATGCGCTGCTCGTGGCCCGCGTGCTGGAGGATTGGGGGTGCTATGTCATGTCGAAGTCATGCAAATATGGGGCATGACTTAAGCTCTGGTGTTGTTGGAGGGCTTCCAACTTGGACGCCTGCAGCTTGGGGTCCGTGCACAATACTCAGCTTCGTAGCAACTTAATGAGGATCTTGGCACCTGCCTGGTCTGATTGTGTCGACACGGTTGGTCTTCAAAGGGTACTAGTCGGGTACTTGGAGCCTTGGGGATGCTTTCAGAAACCTTTGCAGAAGCAGACTGTTTGGATACTGTGCTTTTGCAGGCTTCTATGTATTTATTTGTCCATTTGTCCATGTTTCTCTATCGTCAGTTTGATACATGCATATAAATGGAAAAGTATTTCCATCTATATGTTTTTCTTTGTTTATGTACTTACACTATGATGCGAGCATCAATTGAGCATATCATGAGCCCATATTGCATCATATGCTTGATGTTTTACATCCCGGATACTGCTTACCTTTACACCTTCTACAACTATACAACTTACGACCGCTAGGATCTGTAAGCGTATGTTGGGCGTGATGCAGTCGACGGCCTTTAGGAGCAAAGGCACTCTCAGGATGCCCCTGCTTGGGGTTTTGAGCCCTTGGACGAAAGAATCTCCTTTGGAGTTTCGGGGGATGATACGCGACATACCATTGCGCAAACCCTTAAAGGGGATTAACATACCTGCAACGGTGTGGGGTTTGTCTTGGAGGGTCCAGTGTTAAGCGTCGACCCCGATTTAGGTCCCAAATGACGAGATGTTTTACGACCTTTAAAACTTCTGACAAGGATCTCTAACGAGACATGCAATCCGATTCAAGTGGGGATTACTGAATAAACAGCTTAGTCAAGACCGCTAGCATCGCTTCGAACCAGGTATCTTGAATTCTTTCACAGCAAGGACCCCCAAAAAGGACACCTCATGAGGATCCCTACCACAAATTTCGCAAGATGCCGTAAAAGTCTCAATTTTGGTTTGGCTTCCTCGTTTGGATGCCTTATCCCTTTCCATGACTTATTTAGACGTGTGCCAGTCCCGTTTCTGCAAGGCCAAGACGCCAGAACCGTGTCTGTGTGTGTGTTGACCGCCTGGCTCACGTTCAGCATTTGGAGCTTCCGTTTCAAGTCAAGTACCTTACATCAGATCGCGTGCAGTTGTATTATGAGTACAAGGCCGTCTTCAGGATTGTCAAGAGGCCATTTCTCTTTCTCGAATCTCTTTGACACGCATACATGCGCAGGCAGAACCCTAAACCCGCCTATACAGGAAAGCAAGTTTCAGAAGCTCCCACGTGGCGACAGGAAAAGATAAAGAAGAAGAAGAAGAAGGATAGACCCGCCAAGGCAGGTGCATTCTGGTGGTCTTCGGCCGCACGTAGTTCTAGCATTGGAATATTTCGGAATAAAAGCCAGTCCCGGATTCAGGGACGACAGAACCGTGGCCCAGCTCTCTCATAGTTGCGCCCTTTCTGGCTTTCATATATGTGCTGTGTACCTATATTTTACATCCCAGATACTGCTTAGCTTTACATTTTCTAGAACTATACAACTTACGTCCCACGTCTCCAAACCGCCCCACATATTCTGCAAGCATTCTATTCAACAGACAATATTTTATAAGAGAGTTGCGCTCTAGCAAGCCTTCATGTGTGCACCGTCAACCCATGCCATTGATTCTTCGTCATCTACTCCATATTCTACGCTCCGGCAATTGCTTCCCTGAAAATTTTCTACGTTCATACAACTTAAATCCCATATTCTGTCTTATGAGCATTATTCAGCAGGCAATACCAAAAACCTGTTGGTACCCATTAGCTGAACCGTTGGCTTTAACTTGCTGCGTATTCCAAACCCCAGACCAAATACCATATCCTCAGCTTACATGCACTGCTCTCCAGACAATGGGCGCGGGAACACCCGCGGTCCTGCCCCGCTACGAACTGCCAGACGACAGCTGGATCGACCAGGCTCCTAGGGCTCGGGGTTGAAGCCTTATCAGTTTGGGTTCATGGTTTGGGGGGGTTTGATGCCCTGGGCTAGGGTTTAGGGCTACGGCAGAAGCAGGATTTTTTAAGTTCAAGGGGTTCACGAAGGAGTAAAAGAATTTACAATGGAGACGGAAATAGGAAGACGCGCTGGGAATCCACATATTTATCCATGCCACGGAAAATTGAACGCAAGCAGCAGCAGCGATGGCTGTGACCGCAAGATTGGTGCGTGTCTTCTCCTCATGGCCACTGTCATTGTCATACCGGTTGTTCTCAACATATTCCCTTTCCGTGCCAGGCCGCAGCTGCGGTCCTCGAGCGATTGCGCCTCGCAGGTCCGATAGTTCCCTAGATGCAAACCGTGCCGAAATCTTTACAACCTAAGCCCTAAGCCTAACCTTCGAACGCTACCCAGACAGCAAAGGGTGTCTTGGTAGCAGGACTTAATTGCCCTCTACATGGGAGACGACCTTTGATCCAAGTTGGGAGGTGGAGACAATATTACAGGGTCCGAACATGGTTAACAGTGTAGGGGCTTACGGTTTAAGGCTAAACCAGCAGCCTTAAAGCAAGATCAGTCTTGTGTGAACATTCTGGCTGGAACCATAGTCGGATCGCAGACACAGACGTGAGACTGTCCAGAAGAATAACCTTAAAGAACCACCCATGGAATATTAAACCTCAAGCCCAGAAACTCAACAGGTCTCGTAGGTTAGGGCGACGATGGTGGGGCTCCCGCGTTTAAGATGCGCGCTGTATTGTAAGCCTGGTGTAGCTGTCAGGTTTTGTAGTAACCCTTTCAGGAAGCTGTCCCCCTCTGTGCCAGGCAGCTTCAGCTGTCCTGCGACGCTTGGGCGTCGCAGGTCCGAAAGTCATTCACAGCAGAACACCTTATAGTCCTTGGTATGGCATGTTAAATGGTTTCTTGGTCCAGCGCCTCATGATTGCACGAGTGCATGCAGTGGTTCCATCTGTTCTGATTTTCGGGCGTGTCGCATGATGCCATGTTACGTACCACCATACCATGTGCCGCAAATTATCTGATCGTAGTCACCTTGA
>CAJNDV010036591.1:0-22127 GCA_905221635.1 Symbiodinium sp. CCMP2456 | reverse complement strand
GAGAGAAAGAGAGAGAGAGAGAGAGAGAGAGAGAGAGACAGACAGAGACACGAAGAGAGAACCAGAGAGAGACAAAAAGAGAGAGAGACAGAGAGAGAGAGAGAGAGAGAGAGCGAGAGAGAGAGAGAGCGGGAGAGAGAGAGAGAGACAGAGAGAGAGAGGGAGCGAGAGAGAGAGAGAGCGAGCGGAGGGGCTTGAGTAGTCAGGTAGGAGGGCTCAGGTTTTAGATTCGGTCAAGGGATTGGGAGGGCTTCGCTGATGTACGGAAGATTGTGGGTTGCGCTCAAGCCCGAAATACATTGATGGTCTATTCACATCATAGTTGCTGCCCATATACAGCCTGGATGATTGTGTGTCTCGCCGAACTAGCATACTTGGTCTTCCACCAGCTCTGTGACTCCCGGAAAGAGCAAAGAAATCCTGAACATTTGCGACCTATCGGGTTAATGTGCCTGGGCGTTCAAAGTTGGCAGCAATTCTTTCGCCGGGATCCTGGGCTTGTGCTTGCAGCAAAAGAGCTGGGCGGCAGGCGGAAGAAGCAGAATAGCGCACCGGCCGGAGCTCGACAGAGGACAGACACTTCGAAATCACGCTCAGGCGGCCACTAGCGGGCTGTGAAGTTGATGCTGGTTGCTTCGGAGAGCTGTGGTGCCAGATGATGTTCGTTGACGGGTTGAGGTATCACAGGCATTCACGAGTTCGGGGTTCGAGCTGGTGCAAGCAAAAAACCATCAGGGCAATCGTGTGCCGAGCTGATTGTGGGTATGTCCTGCACAGAGCAACGAGTCGACTTAGAACCCTGCTATTCGGATCTTCCCGAATGGCCCAGAGAGCTCATTGCTCCTAAAGCAATTCAGGAATATCTCTTGAATTTGTTATAGGGCTTCCTTTCTATTTCTCAACATAGACATAGACGGCTTCCCACCACAAAGATGGCTTTACCAGTGAGGAGCTCGGCTCTGGGTGCTCGGCCTGGACTGTGAGCCCATATTTTGTGTCTGACAAAAATTGTGCCCTCTTACAGCAACCCACACAGTGACCCGTTTTTACCCTCATAACCCCGTACTTGTGACACTTCTAAAGACCCTCATAGTCACCTTGACTATGGCCGTTGTACACAGCCATTGTTAACTTATACGAACACTGATAGCAGCCCTTTTTCAACGCCCTACAAGTATAGTTCACCCAGAGAAAACCCTTATATAAGGAGCCAAACTTCAACCCTTACATGACGCCCTTGTAGAAACTCGAATAGTAACCCTAAGCTCCTATACCACGTTGATGATATAAAGCCTGCATTACCCATAATCAGGAATATACCACCATTCCCATAGTTTAGGGTCCTTAAGGTAACCGTATCCTGACCCCCACCTAAGCCCTGAACCCGAATAGTAGCCCTCATTCAGCAGGAGCTCGAGCACGGGCTCCCTGCTGCTGCCGGAGAAGGCTCCGGCGGCCAGGAAGTTGGCAGAGCCCTCGGATTCTGTGGGGTCCTAGGGTTTAGGGTTACTCTGCGGCTATGTTCGGGTTCCTACCAGAGTTACAATTACGGTTACCATTCTTCCCCCAAACCCCCCCAAGACCCCTAACTCCAAAGCAAAAGACCCGAAACCCTGAACCCAGCCTTCCAAATCTCCACTTAACCTCCGAGCCCTGAACCCCACCTCAAATCTCTAACCCTTCGACAAGATGCCGTTGTCTTCCAGCGGTCCCATCCGACGTGTTCAGGCCAAAGTGTGCGGCGCCCAGACGGGAAGAAGCTGTTGTTTTTTGCTCGGAGAATGTTTAGATTGTGAGGGCTTTTGGGTGTAGAGTATAGGGTTTATGGTTTTCGGGTTCGGGTGAGAAGAGTGAAGGGATTTGTCCGCTAACTTCCTGCTTTAACGGCCTCTTGGTGTTGCAAAGCCTTTTTGCTGAACCTTTACAGCTTCGACAGTTCAGGGTTGATGAGTTTAGATGTTGCCAGCGTTGAAGCCTTAGTCTGTGCGGGCCCTTCTGGCCCCTTGCTCTTTGCGGCGAGGTCTTGTGGTTCTGTGTAGTATACAGAGGCTGAATTTTCAAGCACTTCAGGCCCGAAGCTTGAATGGACTCAGACTCAGCTATCGGAAGTCGTCTCCATGACCCCTACCTCGAGGATTCCGATTGCATTTCGGGGCTCCCTCCGGTTTTGCCGGGCTCTCCAAACGATAGTTTGCGCGTAAGGCTCGTCTCGGTAGTTCAAACTATGCATTCTGAAGATCACTCAGAGGCCTGCAGCTACACCTTCGGTTGCACCGCAACTCGGATTCAACCTGAAGGTTTGGGATCGATGGTGGATCCGGGGTTTGTCTTGATTTGTTTTGGGTGGCGGCGAGGTGGCCTCACCAGCACTTTCATGGCACATCTCATGTTGGCATTGTGGATTATCTCTCCGCGGAAGTGAGCGGCAGCACTCCACTGTGTAGGATCATCTGGCAGTTCGCTCATCAAGGTCGACATACCTAGTTCTTCGGTCGTCAGGGGTTGAGAGCAGTGTCCAGCTGCTGTCGCGAAGTAGAAGCTGAATTAATGAGGCTTACGATAAGCCACGAGAATGGGATTTCGGACTTCACGCCCCGCAGCACCTTGCGAAGACATTTGCAAGCCGGATCATGACTTCCGGTTCGCACCAGGATTCGGGGTTTTGAGCGCCACAGTCCCAAGAGACGTTACCGGAATGCCTCGGCAGGGAGTTTAGGGATTCGGGGCTCAGAGTTCAGCGTCAAGTTAACGAAGGTCATTTTCACTCGTGATGTCCATGAACGTGCTGCACCCCAAACCCTAAACCGTCACAGCGTTTTCAGGCCAACACCCAGCCGCCCCTTGCGGAATTCGGATGCGGTCCGCCTGAGGCTGGATTCTTGCTACCATACGAAGGAAACCATATTATGTACCATAGGTCCCTATTAACAAAATGTTAGCTTAAGACGTTGAATTCCTTAACAAGAACGAAGGACCATCCCTTCAGTCGTTTCCGTGAGTTCAGGTTGTGGGATTTGCGGCGTAAGGTGTCATGATCACAGCTGGCGGGCCAAGGAGCAGAGCAGACAAAGTACAAGCTCAAGAGTGGTCCGATCAATGCTTTGGCAACAAACTGCTGCGTTTTCGCGGTCCGATAGCCCGAACGAAAGGGCCTAAATAGGATGTCCATGCTTTCCCCCGTGACATAGATAGCTGGCCTATCTTCAGCAGCCCTTGCCCGTTCTCATCGTTCTCTGCCGGGAGCATTCCTACCAAAGCCTGTCGAGACGACATGGCAAGCACGAGGATGCATTTCTGTCCCATGCGGTTGCCATGGTGTACAAGTCACACAAGGGCTTCTTACGACATCCGTTTCATTGCTTTGCGTACTGTGGCGACAATTCCATTTGACCTGCTGGCTTCCCGGTTGACGGTTGTCGACTGCCGGAGGATGCGTGATGCATACGCCGGTTGCCAACTTGCCACAATCTCCCCACACTGGCGCGGGCACATTTTGGAGGCAGCAGCTCGGTCAATCTACTGCCGGCAGCACCCAGGTTGCGTAGTGTCCGATCCCGTGCCGGGCCTACGATGCGATGGAAGCAAACGTTCCGTGAATCAAGCTGAGTACGATTGGATGTGCGACGGTCGAAGGGTGCAGTGCAAAACTGGCCAGCTTTGCTGGAAGCGCAACAGAGGATTGTGGAGCGTCAGTTTTAAAAACATCAAGTTCGGACTTCTTGACGAGCTGCTCCTAGTCCTGTACACTCCCTTTCGAATTCACTTGTTCCTGCATGACCAGAGAACAGGCATTCAGTCCACGGGATGCAAGGCTGCTTCAAGGGGTGTTCGTGTGCAATACGCATGTGCGAAAGGTATGTTCTCCTGTGAGGAAGCAACTCGTGCTCTCATCGAACATGTCTCCTCCGGGTCCAGGCATCTTGTGACGGTTGAGCTCGCATCTGAAGCGGCAGTCGGCCAATCTTACAGTAAGTTTTGTGAATCTCAGTCGGCCCGCAAGGCTCTGACCGCCTTTGAAAACCATCCGCTTGGAAGGTTGACACCCTCTGCTCGTGGTAAATTCATCGAGCAGCTGGTCTTGGAGGTGGACAGAATGTTGTATCCGCAGAGCCACGTTACACCGCAAGCGCACAGTGCAAAGCACGATTGGTTCAGAGATCACTTGCGTGTAGAATGCAAGCACACGAGGCTGAGCTGCTCAGACAGAGTCTGGACTTGCAGATTTTCTGCAATCAAGTTTCCTTGTTTTGACATACTCTATTTGGCCATAGACAGCCCAGATGCAGTGTTCTTGCTGCAATATGAGAGAGACCAAGGCCGTACACGATGCGGAGTTGAGACCGGTCATGTGGGCGAGCAAGTACGCATTCGTGCCCCAAGCAGTATTGCAGATTGCAGAGAGGCTGCCCAGTTCATCGTTGACAAACTCGTGCAGGGTGGAAGCAAGCATCTTGCAACAATTCCATTCCATGCCGGCGGTCCTTCCCACCTGCTTGCAACTGGCAGAGCAGATTCTGCTTCCTAGCCGACACCCGCGAAGTCCATCTGTTCAAGTGCATGGCCGCACGGCCATGAAGCCCAAAGGTTCTGGTGTGGCAAGGATCGGTGCGATCTCCTTCTTCCTCTCGCTCTCCCTGTCTCCATCTCTCTCTGTCTCTCTCTCGCTGTCTCCATCGTGAGCTCGTTCGCTCGATTTCTCTGTTTGTCTCTCGCACACTCTAGCCATCCTGCAGACCGTGCTTGCAGATATAGCAGGGGAATCTCTAAAGAAGTTCGTTAGACTGGCCCCGTTCCATTTTGCCAAACCCAGCCTTCAGCATCCTTCAGGAAGACTCCCTCTATTAATTTCCGTTCAGCTTGAAACTTAGCTTATGTAGGGGCCTAAAGAATTACCAATACTATTTTGGGGGCTCCTCATTAGAACTGTAGTGTAATGGGCCCCGAAACCCTGTTTTAATTACTAAGGCCCCTATATTTTGCAGGTCCAGCGAAACTCGAAGCTTGGGCTCATATTCAGCCTGGCGGTGTGAGGTGTGATCTTCGGACGGCCGGGAATTGTCCTGAATCCACCCCCTAAAGGAGCCCTGAAAGGAACCCCTATAGGAAACCCTAAAGATCCCACCCCCTAAAGGAGCCCTGAAAGGAACCCCTATAGGAAACCCTAAAGATCCCTTAAAGGAACCCCCAAAGAGCCCCCAAACGTGAGTTCTGTCTTAACGAACGGCCATTGAGCCAGCGAGCCCCTCAGAATCTCAAAGTTCGACGCAGAGAAGCTGTCAACCGCGCCAGGAGCAAGGCTCACAGCGCGGTCGGAAGAGCCAGGTGAGACGATGGGGGCCTTCCTCAAAACATTGAAGGCCTTGCGTGGCCCCAGGAGAAAGAGAAGGTTCAAGTTTTCAGTACATGTGTAACTGTGACAATTCCCCTTGAAGAACCGGCATGCTGGATTCAGTAGTTCGTTGCCGCAACTGGCTGCAACTGAAGTCATGTGACAGAGTTGTCTTGGTTAGGTCTAATGAACCGACTCTAAACGACAATGAGTGAAAAGTTCAGGTGCTCTCCCATGTGTCAATTGGCTCCGACATTTTTCTTCGAAGCAGGGGTTCGAGACGTTAAGGCTCCTGTGTGCATGGGGTGCATAATATGGACCATATCATTCACTGGGGTTGTTCGTGACATTTCGCTAAGTCCATGGCCACCGGATTTGAGGAAGGCCCGCTCACGTCACAGAGAGCCGTAGAACTTCCATGGGGGTTCATCGTTTGAAGACTCTCTGGACTGCCTTCTCGGAAAGCACAGCAGGATTGCAAGACATGTTCGGAGTTCTGAGAATGTTGACTCAAAGGTCACAACACAGCCAGCTTGGGCCACTGCTTTCCGTGGACTGTAAATGACTCCTCTACCCCTTCGTGAAGAAGGCTAAATGTTGCTTGGGCCGCACACGGTGTGGTTGCAGCTTACGTCCATAACATGAACAAGTTGCAGAGGGCGGTTTTTTGCGATGCAGCCACACTGTCTGCCGCCTGGAATGTGGCAAAGTTCACATTGAAGCATGCACTACAGTTAATGCCTGTAGTCGCAGATGGTCCCCAAAACAAACATTATGCAAACCTGCATGTACTCCACGTAGTCGAGATTCATTGGCTCTCAACCCCGTTTGCTAACTGTCCGTGTGCTCACGTGACTCACGTCATGTACTGTATGTAGAGTATTACAGTCGCCAGGGTCCACTGTAGAGGAATGCCCACAGTGGACTCAAAGCGTTTCACGAAGCGTGGCTCAAGTGTCCTGGGGAAAGAGCTGCCAGAGGCCTGAAGACTCCATGTTAATTACTGGATCCTGAGGGAGACGCGGGTCATAGGCATCTCTCACTGCACAGAAGCACTCTGAAGCTGTCAGTAAGGCGAGAAGTGAGATGGGAGCATTACAGACTTGACTTGCTCTCTTTGCCAGGATGGCGTTTTGGTCGTCATCGACTGGGGGCCGGCACCTTTCGAAAACACGTCATGGCTGTGTCTAGATCACGACGAAAGACAGGATGCTCTGCAACCGTCAGTAGTAGCAGCAGTGCTTTCGGTGTCCTTTCAGGCCAGACACAGTACCTGTTACGCTGCAGAAGCCTGTAAAGCGAAAAGCCAGCATGTGGACCACTGCCGTATCAAGGGGTCATAATATGTCTGAAAGCAAGGCTGGTTGCGCAGATCCAGAGCGATCTACAGCAACGGATTCTTCAATTTGCCAGAGTCCCAAGTTTTTTGCAGGTCATCTGTGGAGCAGGGCTGAGTCTCTTCGTGTTACAGGCAATTTCTGCAACATTGACCCTTTCCATGCTCCTCAGAAATCCTTTGGGCACGATGCTGAGGTGGCGCACATTGTGTCTAACGACTACGAGGCCATTCCTGATGATCTGGTATCGCCCCCAGTCGCCACAGCCAACCAATCTTCAGTCCCAATCCAGTTAAACTCAACCAGTTGCGTAACCCAGCATGCCCAGAATAGGTCGCACTAGACACAGACGTCGCATCCGATTGGATAGCTGAGAGAACATATTATATTATGTATACAGATATGCACGAGTTGCTGCTTCGACGCATACGGGCTTGTGCAAGGTTTTGCTTGATTGCATATTGTTGTTCGAGGTTTTCACAGCATAACTGGAGTAAGTTGCAGTTTAGATCGTAATATTGGCGTCATCCTGTTCTCTGTTGCGCCATGTCAGTCGTTAGGTCTTGTTAAAAGAAATAGACATCGACTGGAAAAGGATCTCGCCATCCATTGTTCAGCATGCCTGGCGAAAGAGGTCTGGAATTGAAGACCCACGCAAATGGCTTCAGCTTCAGGGATGTGGCTTGTTCGTGGGATAATCACACTAACGACAGTAACGACAAGAAATGGACTCTGTCTCATGTATACCTACCTCCAGAGCTCGCACCTTCCAACTTGCAATGTCCGGCCCTTGAATTTGAACCAAAGCCGACGCACGCGCCCCAGAACACAAACCCAAAGCACTTCAGCTACCCAAGCCACTCCCTGCAATACCATGCAATGCCCTATACAATTTTACATTAGTACCGGAAGAACCTGTACATGTACTGCTTGATGCTAGCATGAACTTGTATCATCCGCAAAGTTTCATAGATGCCCCCTGCTTGCACGTTGAGCCTTCAGGTCAAGATGGGCTTCATCGCAAGAGATCGGCAGAATGCCGTCGCCGAAGAAGCTGTTGCCAGTTCCATCAGGCACCTGCATGTATGTAGATGCTCGGAACGAGAGGATGCAGGCAATCCAGGCGGTCGGTTCAGGATTTAGGGTTTAGGAATCTCAGTCCTTGTAACCTGAACCGTCTAAACGCCGCAAACAGGATCATGAAAGCCGGGCCTCCAGGGGTCTGCGCGGGAGCTTTAAGGGTCCTTGTCAGTAGGATCCCAGTTTACGGTCGATGCTGCAATCCCCGAGTTTCTGAAACTCCCATACGAAGGGGGGCTTGCTCTATGTCCCAGACCCTGCACTGAAAGCATCAGTAAGCAGGCTGTAAGTAGTGCTAGAATTAAGAGAACCTCATGTGGAGCATTGTTTGAACCGCTTGCTAAGTCCACTCATTCTAATTAAGTAGATCTCCGCTGCCCTGGCAGTGCCGTCTTCAAGAGCTTGGCATCAGGCACGGTCGCCAGGGGTCCCCTCAGACAAGGGTTTAGGGTTTAAGGTTCAGGAGGGGGTATAATCGAGAGAACCGATGGGGTAATGGGCAGTGAATTTCCTTCCTTGCAAGATGGTTTTGGGATCTTGTCATATTTTCGCATCCGTTGTTCCATAAACACCGTCACTGCAATAGTCCCGTAAGGCTTGAGTTCAAAGACATGGAAGGGACGGGCTTGAAGGCTTCGGGCTTCTAACTCTCCTGAAATGGGAGTTTCAGAAAATTAGGGTACCTTATTTTGGGGTCCTTATAATAGGGATCCTATTATTTAGGGTACTATATTAGGGTCCCCTATTTTCGGAAACCCCCAAATCCCGAAGGCTGGAGAGTTCCTCCTGGAAGCCCTGGGGTTCGATTTGTGCGCTGCACGCCTCTCCCTCCTGCCCCCTAATATAGGGGCCTTCATAATTTAGGGTTTAGGGTTTAGGGTTTAGAGTTTAGAGTTTAATATAGGCCTTACTAAGTCCTAGAATATTTTTGGGATCCCTTATCATAGTTGTAGTATGAAGGACCCCAAAACCCTATTCAAATTAACAAGGCCCCTACATTACCAAACACCATCGGGCATGGTAGTGACCTGGAGGTCAGACCCAGAACGCTTGAAGTTGGTCTTTAGGTTTGGGGTTTCTGCGAATCACACCCTATACACCGCAAACCCTGTCGCTCCCTGCGATTGTTTCTAGCAAGCTGCGCACCAGGTGGAACTGCCACCAGGCGCATCCGAGATGTGCCAGAGCTGCATTTAGGGTTTATGGTTTAGGCTTAGAGTGATGAGGCCTGGAAGTCGGAATGATACTAATGGTGGCAAGAGTCGCAAGAGATGGTTGCGATGATCGCCTGAGGTTGATCGCTTCTATTCGGTGCTACAGCCGTGCTTGCCAGTTATGTTACAGTTGAGAGTGTTTACATCATGCTCCTCTTCCGGATACCCCCCCATGCAAAACAAATTATATAGTTCAGAAATTATCGTCGCCATCTCCGAAGCCCGAAAGGGGGAAAGGCTGCACTGTCAGCACTCAGGGGCCTTCTCCTCGCGGGTAAGAGGCTTCTTTTCTTCGTCCCATCCGGAAACTCCCCCAGCCTCAGGTAGATTTACACAGCACAAAGATGTTCGGTTTCAGGGTTGAGCTCGTAGCCTCTGGTCTACTAACGTAGGATTTGATTTACAATCCTGCACACAGAGCTTGAAGGTGCAGGCCGTTACATTCACCGCCCTCCTAGGTGCTCCCGGCCCTCGCTGAGATCAAGCAGAACTCCGGGACATTTCATGGGTTTCAAACCTTCAGGCGTAAAGAGAATACAATCACAAGTTGGGTGATGGATGCTGGGATTCCAGGTTGCAGGGTCTAGGGTTCACGGGCAGAGAGAAGTAGAGGCTGAAACTATTTCGCTTTGGGACAGGGTGTTGGATGACACAGGACTTGGGTCTTGGGTTGCACATTGGTGAACAGAGAGATTTGCCTCCTTGCACCGAGGGGCTGTTGCCCGGAGGCGCTAGTAGTTTCTTCTTCTTCTGTCATGATCCTGCACGTAACCAAATAAAGCCTCAACACAGGTTATGGGGTCTCATCTGAAGTCCGGAGATCAGCCCTGTCGCATCTTCCGCCCGGTAGACCACATAAAAAGCTCGCTTCCGGAATCCCACCTTTTTTTCCCGTGGAACCCTCTGACACCGCGATGCTTCAGCATGCCTGTAAGAAGAAGCAGGTGTAAAGTTTAATGTAACAGTGATAGCAAGAATAGCATTGTGAGTCATAGCCATACTAACTCACATGCCGCAGCTTTTACTTGCGGAGGAACATTGGGCAAATCCCAGCGTCTTTCGTCTACATTCTCCGCTGTTTCAGCATCTTGGAGGCTCGAACTGCTGTTTTGTTTGGCCCGGATGTGTGAAACACGATGCCCAAGACCAGTCCTCACGGCCCCTCAGTATAAATATTACGGTTTAGGGTTTAGGGGCTTAGGGTTTAGGGTTTAGGGTTTAGGGCCAACTACGCGATGATATACCACAACATCCTGGTCTACTTATTTAGAGAAATATGGCGCCAGCTGCGACCACTAGCCTTGTTGTTTTTGAAGCTTTGGGTTGTGGGGTTTAGGATTTAGGTAAAATAACATACAGGCCCCTCGGAACTACTGAAGGGGTCGGAATAGCTAGTCATGATTCCCTATAGTCCCTATGTAGCCATAGTTCAGTATAACCCCCCAAACCCAGTCTAATCATTAAAGGCCCCCTATGTTGTCAGGGACATGGGCTGTGCCTGGATGAGCAGTACAGAATCGTGGATGACTGCTACCCGCTCGGATCTTAGTTGGAAGGTACTTCTTCAACAGGACCTGAAATCCAGGCGCCTCAGAAAGGGCGCAGTTTGGAGCCCCGGCAACTGCGCACATATTATCCAAATACGTATGTACATCACTTGGGGCCCGTAAAGACAGGCCCGACCAAGCCTTGAACAGCGTTAGGTACTTGGCTTCCTGGACTTTGAGAGCGAAGTCTCCGGAGGCACGCGCCTCCGTGCAGGATTTCGGGAAGTATCGGGACGTCGTACATAAACTGTCGGTCCATGTAGCATGATATTTAGCAGGGTTTAGGGTTTAGGGTTTAGGGGTCCATGTAGCATGATATTTAGCACAAGGGATTTGCCGAACTGAAGCCCGCGTCTCTTGTTGAGAACGCACATTCCGTCTCAGGCTACTTCTGCAGTATCTCCATCGCCCTCATTGATACATCGCTCTACTTGTAGGATCATGGGGCATACTAGTGGTAATCAAGGTAATAAGTACGGAGTTATATGTAATAACCATATTATCTAAAGTTACCGTATCTATTAAGCCTGGCTACAAAGTCAAATGATCCTGCAAGTATCAGGAGTCGAATCCGTTCTGGTCTACTTCGGGATAACAAAAAAGACACCTCCACCCAAATCTCCAAATCCTCACTCTCAAGAAAATTCGTCCTGCCCCGAGCCTTGAAGACTCTAACTAAACCCCAACCCAAAACTGCAGAACCCTGAACCCTCAACATCTGAAATGCAGGCATTGCCCCTCATCCGCAGTGTCCTCTACGGACGCGGTGCCAGTGCCGAGTATCCGGTGCCAGATGCTGAGCAGGCGTGGCGATCGGGTCTGTGGATTTCGAGCAGTCTTTGGGGGTGTGAGGTTTTAGAGGTTAGGGGTTAGGATTTAGGGATTTAGGGGTTTATGGTTTAGATTTGTGAATGGTGTTTTGGGGTTTTGGGGTTTGTGGCTTCAGGATGTTTGGTACTCCTAAGGTGTTGTCCTCAGTAGCTGATGCCCTTCTTATGACCACAGTTGCAATTACAAGCCTCTTGTGATCGTTATCTTGAGCACCAGTGTGGGAGCCTGTCGATGCATGCAAGCTTGCGTAGATAGTTTGCGCCCGTTATTAGACTCACAAACCTTATTGTAAAATTAGGGCCCTTATGTTACTTTCTATGAGGTGTAGGGTCTAGTTACGGGGTCCCGGGTTGGTTTCGGACTGCTGGGATTGAGAGCTACCAGCGGTTTGGGTTCAGGGCCTGGGAAGGCGAGAGTAAGTCTCTTTGCGGCTTTAGCGTTTAGGGCTTAGGGGCCTATAGGACCTAGGAGGGTTCAACTGTTGCATGCATTCTAGATTCTAGAGTCGTTAGGGTGCCTGTTTAGTTGTGGATTCTGGTTCACCTGAGCTTAGCGTAGCTGGACGAGGACATTTTGGATCGAGGGTTTGATATAGCCTCCATAATGCGTATGTTAGGGTCTTTGGGTATGTGGTGATATAGTACCGACATGGCCACCGTAGTATGCATAACAGGTTTGGGGAGTACATGGCAGCTCTTCTTAATTTCTCCAGCTTGAGTGGCTTTCTCGCATAAAAATACATCTATGTATGTAAAATCTGTAAATGTATTTGTATGTGTCATGCAGATGTAATGTATATGTAATGTATTCGTATATGTCTGTGCCTGTGTCTGTGTCTGTGTATGTCTATGTTCATGTAGGTGTGTACATGTGTATGTGTGTGTGTGTTTTATGTGCACATACATTCACCCCTAAACCCTAAACCCTAAACCCGCAACCCTAAACACATATAGTAGATTTGTAGCGCCGGCAGCCCCAGCCAGGTATTGGCCTTGCTGCGAGGCCTCGCCACGCGAGTCCAGCAGGACCGGGTCAGCAGTTCCATGGAGGGGATTCTGATGAAGGAGCTCCAATTCCGGGGTGTTCCTGCAAGAAGGACTCCTCTGATTTAAAGCGCAGAGATGTTTGGAGAGACACAGCTGCGAAGTCTGAAGCGTCTCAGATGCTAGAGCAAGCATCCATCTTCAGAGCTCCGGACCGGTGAAAGGTTGCTTCAGTTTTTCATACGTCATAAGCGAGATGAGTCATCAGGACGTCACTTCGGCCTTGAGAGAGGAAGAGCCCCTCCGAGACCACGGCATGGGACCGAGTATCGCTTCGTGCTGCCCGATGACAGTTGCACTGTATGTCGTAGTCTTGGTGATCACCGGCGGAACTTTGAGCTTTACCCGTTGTTGTTCACGGTCCATGAATGTTTTGGCTGAGAGGCCACGTGTAGGTGTATTTTACCGACGCCTTCCCAGCCCTGCATGCCTCACATGTCGTATTCTAGAATTATCTTCAGGTTCAGCATAAGACGTCTTGCTCATCGTTTAGTGTTGTTTCGGTTGCAAGGCCATGTCAGGGGTTCCAACTATCGCAGTTCCTTCGAAGCCAAGACGGAACTGCTCGTTGTGCTTGACCATGCATCACAGCGATCGCAACTGCGTCCTTGTGCACGAAGGGACAAAGCCCTCCGAAACATCATCCCTACAACTATTTCCGAGGCAGGCTCGTCGACGACTTGCGCTCCACTTTGAGGAGGTGTGCGAGTTTTGCCACTGCCGAGAGGGAAGGGAAGCAGCGGTCGATGCAGAATGTGTTCGTCTGAGATACATATCTGCAAGCTGTGCTCGTGTTGCTCGAGTTGGTTCATTTGGCAAGCCTGTGGCAAGCTTTGTTGCATTCAAGACATGCACTAAGGGCAACCTCATGGTGTCTTTTGTGCGAAGCCATAAATTGAGGCTCCCTTAAACCCTAAACCCTAAACCTGCATCAGCCCGAAGCCATAGACCCTATAAGCCTTAGAGCATTTTTCCAGTTCCATAACCCGGCTCTTCTGGGGTTTCTGGTAAAAAGGCTCAGGGGTTTGGGGAGGGAAGGGTCACTGCGTAGCCTTGCACAGCAAACATCTGTGGCAGTTTGCAGCGTGCTCGCGCACTTCAAGGTGTACTCCTGGAAGAGGCCTGGGAAAGAGCACAATCGAAGCAGCCCAACACATGACGCTGGGATGCTGCGCATGAGGAACCTGCAGCAATGGTTTGTGCATCGTTTTCTCTGGCCCAGAAGAGTTCCAGAAGTAGCTATCATAGCTACTTTGAGGGTTCCCGTTTATTGAGTGGACGGCCATCCGGGGAGCCCAGCCTGTGAGCTTAGTATGCCAGAAGCTCTTAACCTGAGCGTAGTGGAGGTTCATAGCCAAAGCCCCGGGCACAGCGAGCTGTGTTCACAGTGAAGCTGCCTCAACACGAGCCTATTGCCCGTTAGCTTCCAAATTCACAGAAGCCTGACGTCCACACACTTTTTTGAAAGCCTTCAACCGTCAAAGGCGAAGGCCGCTGAGCAAGCACAACTATTAACCCATTTGCTGCAGTATGCTTTTTAAGTAAGCGAAGAAAGACGTCTTTCTGGAGCTTGGGACCGGGACCCGGGGATCCTGGGAAAGGTTCAGGGCTCAGGCTCCTGTGACCGCCTTAGGGTTCATAGGGTTTAGGGTTCGTCGATTTAGGGTTTAGCATAACTAAACGGCTCAGCAACAAAGCAGAAACCAGCACAAGCTTGAGCAACCACGACATCGGCGGTTCTCTGACTCACCGTGACACAACCTCACTGCAGTTCCTTGTCCTCTGCCCACAGTATGTTATAGTATGTTATGATATATTGCGCGTCGTACTGCTTCAGTACGTGCCCTTACTGGGTGCATGGACTGCCTTTCAAGGCAGCCCGGCTCACGGATGTCTTGGTTCGCGAGGCACCTTTGCTGGAAAGTGTTTGATTTAGGGTTTAGACTTTAGGGGATGTGCAGAGTGCGGGGAATTCCGTGCAACATGCACTTCCAGAGTTGGAATTACTTGGAGTACTGTTACTTTACGGCTCGTCTTTATGATTGTAGTAGAGCCTAGCCCAAAGAAGCATTGAACCTGTTTTGCCCATGTTCGGTGTAGAGGCCTCAGTGGGGCTTGCTGCTAACACCAGATGTAAATGCATGATCGATAGTCTGCATTCAGTTTGGGATGTGTCAACTAGGCATTGAGACTTTGGTGTGATGCTTGTCATTGTTATAAGGCCGTTAGTCTGATTTCCGTTGTTACTGCAACTGAAGCTTGGAATTCGGACATCAGGATTGGTAGCTTGCGGTTTGAGGCTTCAGGACTTGGCCAGGGAGGTTCACTGGCTTCGGCTGAGGCTCCAAGCTCCAGAAGCAATTCAGCCTGGACCAGCTTCCGTAAGGCCTTCCCACTCCAGGCCTAAATGGGAGTTTCCGAAAATAGAGGACACTAATATAGTATCCTATATAATAGGATCCTTATTATAAGGACCCCAAAATAAGGTACCCCTAATTTTCGGAAACCCCCAAATCAAATCTCTTCAGTTCCTGCAATCCCGGAACCTGCGAAGCCCCCAACGCTCTGAGGCCCTCGCTGCATCCGCACCGCAATTCCTGGTCGCCTCTGGGATACCACGCAACGAGGAGGACGATGTTGAGTTCGATGATAATACATGTGTCTATGTTTATATATATATATACACATGTATGTATATACACACATACGCATCTGCGCACATAGGTACATACATACCTATGTATATATACATACATGTGTATATATATATATACACATACACATATACACATGCACATATACAGCATACAATTATGCATGACCAAACAGTCAATCAAACAAACAAAAACAAGCAAAGCAAGCAAGCAAGCTAACAGCCACGCACACACACACACATCTATATATATATATATATGGATATATATATATATATAACATACATGCATACCTACGAGCATACATGAATACGACTTTGTCAAGCATGCAGTTTGGAGCAGTCTCTGGTGTCGCTCCCGGGCATCCGTTCAACTTTGTTGCACGACTCACAAGCACTTACATTCCTCGCACGTTCCTGTCACCAAACCCTAAATCCTAAGCCCAGAACTCAACTCACTCTTAAACCCTAAATTCCGAGCCGTGAGGACAAAGCTGTTTTGAAATCTCTGCGGAAGCTCATCGCAGCTTTGGCATCGGAGATAGAGGCCGTGGAGGCGAGGCCCCACATTCAAAAGACGCCGAAATAGTTAGCAATATGATTCCCTTGTCATCCCTAAAAACAACTACAGTAGAACAAGCTGGTCTCAACACCCCCCGATAGTTTCTATAGCATAGTTAATGAGTTCTAATTATTAAACCCCTACATCCACCACCGCATTCTTTAGCTGGCCGTAAGCAAACCAGCCCGGAAGGCGACTACAGTAGCAGTTGGCAAAGCGTTTGTCAGCATGTTTGGGCAGGTGGATGCTGATGAGCTCCGGTCCCGGGCAAGCCCTTTAAGCAGGCGAGCTTTGCAAGTCCTGTTCCAGCACTCCGAAACCGAATTCGGGAGGCGTAGTGAGGTCGACAGCAGAGAGCCCTTCAGTCTCGCTCCTACATGCGAGTGCTGCTAGTGAGCTTGAGCCGATACGGTGGTGCTGGAATGCAAAATTGCCAAAGCCTATCTCCTAGCGATGCAGTTTGCCGAGCTGGGATACCTGGTATCTCTTAGGTCCTAGGTGTTACTAGGAAGACCTAGAGTAATAGAAATATCTTGTTTGATTTTCAAACGTCCTTATTAAGTTCACGGAGTCTGGGGCACAGGGTTTCGGAGCGTGGGCTCAGGGTGATTTGCATCTCAACTCCTCGATTCCTCAATGCTATAGTAGTCTGTGGCTATTGTGGCCCGTCATAGTAGGGTCCTATTCTACTTACGCCTACATAAGGTACGGTTTGTTTTGAGGAAACCCCCCATAGAAACTCTTGATGCGGTGAGAGCCAGGTATCTCAGGCTTCTCCTCAAGCAGATGCGTGCGAGGCCTTTTCTTTTCAACACGTCCTCAGATTCCTAAACGGATTTTGTACCTGGAGTGCACTTGGCTTTTACTGGTCTTGAAAGGGCCTTGCGAAGGCTTTTTGCGAGAAAGGAGGTCTGACTCAGTAGCTCTGCGGGTGACTGTTTCAATTTATGGGCTTATCAGACGGTCAAGGCTAGCTTACTTAGGCCAGGGTAGCCAGCAACAAGCTGTGACCCCCAAGCACACAGCTAGCCGAAACCAGCATGCAGAAAGCTGAGGGCTTGGATGTTCTAGCACTTAGGGCCCCCGGAGTCGAACCTTAAGGTCTTAAGCCACACGCCCTATAAACCCTATAAGGAAAGCTTGAGCACTGCAAGTTTCCAACTTCCCTGAAATGGCTTATGTGGATGTCCGGCTTCAGGGTTCAGCGCCGCGCTCTGGGTTCGAGCCCTGCCAAGCCTTAAACCCAGAATACTATGGGCCCCAAATGTAAGTCTCAGAAGCCCTATCTCCATCAATCGTTGACGACCTGAAGCGCTCGCCCCTAACCCAAGCCAGTAAAGCATCGCTAAGGATAAGCTTCAGATATGACTTCCCAAACATAAGATCCGTATCCTCAGCCGCAAACCGTACTTTCTCGCCAGAAATCATCCGGCGCTGTTATAAACCGCACAGGCTGTAAGCACCCTTAGACACATGCATATATATATATATACATGTACACATATACCTATCTATCTATATTAGCGATATATGTGTACGTATATGTATACATATATATATATATATACACACACATATACACACACACACACCTTTTGCATGTCCCGAAATGCCCTGAATTGTTCGGTACGTTGAGCCCTTAACAACCCCTGTCTAGCCCTAAAGGGGCCGCAAGCGTGCTTTTGAGCGAGGTAAATAAACCCCACATCCTCCACCCTATAAACGCTCAACCTTAAGAAATCTCGGAGGATGAACGACCTCGGGGCGCTGCAAGAGGCAGCTCAGGTTGCAGGGCTCCTTTGGGACGCGTCTCGGCGGGGATTCTGTGAATCGGGTTCAGGAGTGTAATTAGCGTTTTGGGGTTTAGGGTTTGGAGGTTTCCAGAGTTATGAAGTTGATAGGGTTTCTGGGTTGAAGCCGTTGTGGCTTGAAGAGTTGAGTTTGACGGTGCGCGGCGCTGCAGCGTGTAGGGTTTAGACTGAACGAGTTGTTTCTACAAGGCCTTATGAGGCCCAAGGTGTGGTGTCCGGGGTTGTAGGATTCTTCGTAGCAATCGAGAGCGTGTAGGACCGACCCCAGGAAGTGCTGTCGCATGGTCTCGCGCACGGTCCCTAAACCCTCAACCCCAAACCTTGAGATCCAAAGCCCGCAACCCTGAAACTCCATGCCCTTTCCCGCAACCGTCACCGCAACCCCCAGATCCTCAGGCACTGGACCAAAACCCTAAGCCCTCTCTCTACCCTTGGATGCAGCCTTGCATCAATAGGCAGCCCGAGGGCTTCAAGGTAAAGGGCTCGGGAGCAAGAAGCCTAAAGCTTACAAGCCCCTCTACGGTTTAGGTTCCCTACACCGTCTTTGGGGTTTCGGGCGAAGCTGCTAGGACTTATACGAACACTCCCAACAGAAAGAGACAAAGGTTTCAAGAAGATCAGCAGACTGCAATGGTACGGACACTTGATGCGCCAGTTTTTGCAAGATCAAGAAATGCCTCAAAGCCTAAACGACCTAAACCCTAAACCCTAAACCCTAAAACCCCAAACCCTAAACCCTAAACCCTAAACCGTTCTGACCCCGGGTCTCAGCGAGAAGGGACCTCCTTTCCCCAGGTTCGGCTCTTTGCGGTGGCGCTGCAAGCACGGTTCACGGCCGCCCTGCCCCCACCTCAGTCCTTGCTTTGAGGGTTTAGGGCTTAGGGATGTTCGGGGTTTAGGGGTACGAAACCCTCAACCCTAAACCCTAATACCGGTTTAGGGTGTTTGGGGGTTAGGGCTACGGTTCCCATGAGGGGGTCGGAAGATCCTTGGGCTGCTAGGGCATCAGGCTCGATTTTGTGATACTGGCTTAGGGTTTAGGGTTTAGGGTTTACTGCTTTGGGAACGAACCCTCATAGAAATCCGCGCTACACAAGCTTCAAAGGCACTTAGAGGAACCCGTATATGCTTGACAATTCTAAGGCTCCAAAGACTGGAGCAACGCTTCTCTGCTGCATCCCGAACATCTCGGAAGGCTCGCAAAACTGACAGATCGAAGCCCTAAGCCCGACCTTCACTTTGTACACAGATCACTTGGTTCGTCGTCATGGCGGAATCTGGTCAATGCGTCCATGGCTTGTATATTCAGAGCTCACTACTATGCCATCATGTTTCGGAATTTCTACAGGTATATGTGTCATTTTGTTTCGGAATTTCTACAGGTATATGTGTATATATAGGCATTTATTATGAACTAATGATATAGACTACTCAATTGCTCAATCCCATCATCTTTAAGTACAGATATATATATATATATACATACATACAAACTCGTACATATACTTATATGTAGATACGTATATATTTTAAATATCATCTTTGACTTCACATATAAAAGTATATATATATATATATTTATGAATGTTTGAAAATTCTCTAATAAAGCGGCGTCGTGCTGCTTGTTCGTGCCCATATACCGATAGGTCTAAATAGATTATTGGTCGTTTCAATACTCATGGACAGGTACAAACTATTTTTACCCAGAATATTGTGTCCCATGGGATCCTACGATATTAAATAATTGCCGCGGAATTGAAATTTTAGTGCTTCCACTCTAATATGATATATATATATAGATATATTCTATTTATATTGAACGGACTTGATTAATTTAGATTCAAATTTCAGAGAAGGACAATCTTATATTATATTTTAGAATATTCTCAAATTATAGATTTATATAATTCTTTATTCTTATATTTTATTTCTTCATGATATGGAAATATTATTCATTAATGATTTCTTTTACTTAATGATTTTATGAAAATTTTGATGAATATATTGATAATATTTTCAAAAAAGATTATATTTCTAATATTAATTATTCTACCGAGATTCGATATTTCATAATTTCCCTTTTTTCTATAATATTAAACCTAAAAAATTAAAATTTAAAAATATACTTAAAATATAAATTTAGAAAGAATTTAGCCCAAAAACTTAAATTCTTATCTAATTTATTTTTATTCATTCTTTATTCAAAATATATCTCGAAAAAGAAATATTTTAAACCTCAATTTATAAAGAATTTTTCTATCTGATTATTTTATATAATTGAATATCTTTAAGAATGAAGCTAATTCTATATTAAATCATATATATATATATAACGAAATTGTAAAAAATTGAATTATTAAATAATAATTATCGATTCTATTAGATTTTTTTTATTTATAATCATATTAAATATAAAAGACAGGTTATAGAAGAACAAGAATTCATATACAATTTCAATATTTTTGATTGATTGCGGTTTTTCCAATATTTTGATTAGAGAAGTCGCGAATAAATTTCTGGACTTGTCCAATTAGTTCTGATTTTAAATACGAATTCAAATATATTTCCGACATGATTTATAAATATTAATTTTTTAGATTCTTTTTCGGGCTTACCCACCCCGCCCCAGTCCCATACGCACACCAAGACACCATCCCACCCCAACCCCACCACCCACACGCACACCGACATTCTAGCAAGACAAATCTAATACCAATAATTTCCCGCATATTTAATAAGTCAGCAAAATATTAGAAATCTTCATATGATCTTTCTAAGTATTTCTAATAAAAAAATATTGGAACAGCTGTAAAAAGCCTAAGAAATAACCAAAAATTCGAAAAAAAATTGAAATCCTCGCAGGGGCGCTCTAAGCTTTTCTAATTAAAATATTGGAAAAGCTGCAATTAATGAGATTAAGTTCTTTAATGAAGAATCCAGAAGCAACCAAGGTCATGAGCATTTTCACGGCCCGGTCAATATTTTGATTGATTGCGGCTTTTCCAATATTTTAATTCGAAAAGTCGCGAACAAGTTTCTGGATTTTTCCAATTAATCCTGATTTTAAGTACGAATTTAAATATACTGCCGATCATAAATTTTATTATATATTAAGACTAATATCTGAAAAAATCATAATATTTCTTAATTCGAATTATTTTCTTTTTTCTCATCATCAATCAAAGCTTTTGAAATATAAGAAAGAAGATATATTAAGATTAATATCCGAAAAAAATGATAATATTTCTTAATTCGATTTATTTTCTTCTGTCTTATATTTCAAATATCTCTGATCGAATTTTCTGCTCTCATGAATTTTTTTAAGATAAGATTTCGTCGATTCTGTCATAAGATAATTTCTTTAAATCATCCGATATCTTATTCATCTTATTCAATTTGCTATGAATTTTCCGACGCCTCCCCAAGATATGTATTCTTATTCTTGGATTCTGCACTTGCCATTTACCCACCCATTTTGAGATATTCTTCGATCTTCCGCCCAATATAGAAAGATAATCTCATCTCCTATATCCTATCCGTCTTTATCATCACTCTACGATACTTCCTCGACCCCCACCCTCCATTCTCGACCCTCGCCCACCACTCCACGACACTCCCCGCAACACAAACACCCTTGCCCTCCACTTTGCAACACTCCATCTGAAAATCTTCCATTCGCTCCCTATGTCGTGATGCTCCCCCGTTACTCCGACATGCCCTTTCCCGTCGCCCCGCCCCTCACCCACACTCGAATAACACACCTCGACGCACTTTCGCCCACCACTCTACGACACTCCCCATGACACCCGCATACACGCCCTCGCCCACAACTTGCATTTCCACATTACACATTATAGCTATGATATATAATCGATATATCATTTATATTATAAATATACCGATTTCTTATTATTATCAGAGTTCATGAAGATATATCATAATTTCGAAAATATAAGCATAAATAATTAAAATATATATGGCAATATGAAAACATAGAAAAAAAAATTAACAAAAATAATATTCATAATTAATCGAAGATATTAGATAAATATACGATTTATTTCGCGGACTCCAAATATTACCAAATATATGCGAATTAGGTGACTCCCATAATTCTCAAAAATACTAAGAAATATGATTTCGATGATTTCCCCTAATTCTAGAAATATTCGATAAATATCTCTAGATTTTCTAGAGATATTCGATAATCTCTTTTATAGGACTCATAAAATATCAATAGGCTCGGAAAAACAGAGAAATTATCTGAAGAATTTATCGCAAGGCCAAAATTAACCCAGCTTATATATGTAATTATAGAGATCTTTTTGAAGAATATGAAAAGATTTTTCGGTCTATTTGAGATTTTTTTTCTTAATTCGATTTAAAAACAAGAATAAATTCAAGAGATTATAAATTAGAATAATTTAATTTTTATATTAATTTATTTTCATAAAAATATCTTCATATAATATATAAATATATAGATCATGATTGAAATATTTTCGTTAGTTAGTACTTTAAATATCGAAAGATATTGCCTGAAAGACTTGTCTGGTATCAAAATCGAGTTACCATTATGAAATACATTTAGTAATAATTAATCTAGTACAACATTCATTATTACTAAACTATTCGGCCAACATCTCATGAACCTCTATTTAGTATTTCAACAATATTTAGAAGATAGCTGACACACCACAAGTTAAAGGTAAGATCGATA
>CAJNDV010036590.1:3676-21843 GCA_905221635.1 Symbiodinium sp. CCMP2456 | reverse complement strand
TTAGGGTTTAGGGTTCAGGGCGTAGGCTCTTCATACCGTGGCCTGAACAATTGGACTAGGGCTTCGGGCTACGCTGTGCTATTTGTTATTCTTTTCTGGTCCAAGGAATAATAATGGTTGGTATGCAGGCCTCTCTATACTGGGTTGTATACCCCCAAACATCCCTTTAAGGAACCTTTTAAGCAGCCCTTTAATTTAAGGAACCCTTGAAGGAACCCATTAAAGCTACTAAGTCCCATGATCCCTTTAAGTTGGGCCTAGGATGGAAGAAGGTCGAGGGTTCTGATTCGCTGAGATCCAGCGGAAGCCTCCCCTGAGACCACTGAGTGCCTCAGCCAACCCCAGGGTGTTCGAACCATTTAGGGTTTAGGGTTTAGGTGTTCGAACCAAAACCGAAGACTACGTAGAATTCTAGTGCTATAGCACACAAGGAAATCATATTTATGCTTGGAACAACTACTTCCTATAGTTAATACTATTAAGTATACAAACAATCATACAAACAATGGTGGTATTAACAACAATCACCATCATCATCATGGCTTCATATCGGTACCCAGAACCTACGGATCCTGGGACTTAGAAACGAAGGGGTTGCAAGTAAGGTAGCCATACCCGTTATAAGTTGCTACCAATTACTTGCAACCCCAGTCCAGTTATTTGTAACCTCCACCTTACTTACTATGTCCGCTGATACGCCAAGTAATACGAGTAGATTGCAGCGAGGCTATTGAAGCGAATAGCATTGCAGGGTCTAGGAAACCCTAAACCCCAAACAATATGTCTTTTTTCGGGTCTAGGGTCGGCACATCAAACTAAACTGAGTTCTCGGCTTTCGTCAGTGCTTGCTTCTGATTTTCGGGTTTAGGGTCGGGAAATCAGGCAAGAGTCGCCAGAGACATGTCCATGACCACCACTCTTCGCAAAACGACTCAGGGCAACGACTACAAGGTTTAGGGTTTAGGGTTTTGTACGCTCTGCATGTGCGATCGTGCTTGGACTTACTGCCCGGACATCGGACACCACACAGTGCACCTCAAACAAATTAAGAAGGCATCAGTCTCACTGCTGTCAATCTCACCAAAGGGCTGGTCTACAACCTAACAAACACGAAAACAGGTCCTCAATAATCAACATCCTTATGCGACGGCTGCTCAGCATTGGGACCGGCACTTCTGTCGGCTGCACCCGAGGACAGCAGCTCTTGGCCAATCCACGGATGCATCACCAGACAGCCACAGCGTTCTACGTTGGGCGTCTACTGCCTATTCAAACGAAAGCCTAGCTTGGACAGCCCTGTTCATTGGAGAACAGCTATGTCAAAGAAGCAGTCTGAGTTCTTGGGCCGTCCAAGCAAGCTTCTTCCTGGCCCACCCAACCGGCGAAGTGGCGAATTCCTGCGGTAGAGAAGGCAGGTGTTCAATGTGCAAGGCTTCAAGGGCTTCATAAGACCTAGTTTCAACTCACTTAGGCACGATACCACAAACCCCTAAACCCTAAACCCTAAACCCTAAACCCCGAAACCGTCTAGGGGCTTTGGGGTTTGGATGGTTTAGGGCTTTAGGGCTTTAGGACTGGGGAACCCAAATGCCTGCCACCAGCCTCCGGAGACATCATCGGATTGTTCGGCTCAGGCTGGACACCTTGCAAGGGGATAGGGTTTAGGATTTAGGGTTTAGGGTTTGGGGTTTAGGGTTTAGGGTTTCGGTAATGTAGGAACCTGATGAAGAAACCAAAAGAATCAACGACCCAGGCTTTCTTCATCAGGTTCCCAGATGATGGGTTGTTACAAGGGTCCTATAAGCCTCAACCCTATAAACCCTAAGCCCTACTAGACCCTAAACCCTGAACCCTAAACCGTGTATGGTATCTGTTGGGAACCACAGCGGTTGCTTTTGGGGTCACCCGGAGAGTCTGCCGGCCTAGGCTTGAAGGTTCAGTGTGTCGGAGTTTAGGAGTTCGGGTGTTTAGGGTTTAGGCTTTGGGGGTTTTGAGTTTAGGTTCTAGGGGTTTAGGGTTTAAGGTTTAGGGTTCAGGGGTTTGGGGTCTAGGTTTTGCTTTAGAGGGCCCTTTTCTGTCTGGGCTTTAGGGTTTGGGGTTTAAGGCTTAGGGTTTAGGGGTTTAGGGTTTAGCACTCTATGGTTTAGGGTTTAGGTGGTTGGGGCTTTCTAATTTACGCAATTCAAGCTTTAAGGGCTTGTTGCGGCTAGAAGGTAGATGCTGCTGTCTCAAGGGGCCTTTGCCTTGCAGCACCTACAGAGCCCTCAAATGCTGCATTACGCAGACGCTCACTCACGGGTGTAGGGTCTACTTCTACTGCTACAGCTGCAGCGCATTACTCTGTAGCAACCCTAAACCCTAAACCCTAAACCGTAGCACCGAAAGGAGCCTTGCCAGAAGAGACTAAAGGTTTAAGCTTCAGTGTTTAGGGCCTTCCCAGGGTCGGCAAAGTTTCTGAACTAAGGTGATGATAGGTTTTGCGTAAGTGACTTTAAAAGAGTTTAAAGGATCCCATTGTAAGTTAAGGCACAGTTGTCTATCTGTTTGGGGGTTTGAAGGCTCTGGCATGTGCTGAACCAGCGCTATGATAATCACTATTAGGCCCCGTTGTGGCAACTGCTGCTGTACGGGGGCATACCTAGATCAAGATCATGAGTCTTCTTATGTCGATTCATAGTTCCTACGACCGTGGATGTTGATTATTGGCAGCTGCAGGGCCCTTGGTGCTGCTACTCCTCCACTACTGCTATTCCGATTAATGCAAATATAGAGGCCTGAGTGACTTGACAAAATACCCCTTTTGCGATCCTGCTATGGTTCCAATATCAATAAAACCCCGCAAAACCCCATTAAACCTAGTGCAAACAAATGCCTCCGGAATGGACAAAGAGGTCGACGAGCCTGGTGTGGAGGCCTCACGGATGCAAGAACTAAATTTCGGGCTTAGGACTTAGGGCTTTAGGGGGTTATTGATAGCGTCGGAGCTTCAGCAGCTTCATGTTGATTCTCTTCTCTGCAGTGAAGAGGAGCGGCTTGGATTTGTATTTGATACGAAACTCTGGACCAAAGCGAAGCTGTTGCGTACATCCGATATTTAGGCATGGACAACACAAAGGTTGCATCTGCAATTCTGCTGAAATGCTGGCCCTTACCTGAACACCGAACCCTGAACGCTGAACACTCAAGCCCTAACCCTGAACTCTGAGACCACCAGATCGCCAAAAGCCGCGTGATCTTCAACCCGCACCCGCCTTTTGCTTTCCTTTCTCCAGGAGATGCCAGAAGCAGAGCATCTCGTTGCCTGTGCCTGTGGCCACGGACTGCCCATCAGGTGACCTGGGACGGATAAGGGTCTAGGGCTTAGGGGTTTTAAGTTTAGGGTTCGTGGGGGAATAGCACTTAGGCGATAGTAGATGGGGGTTTCCGAAAATAGGGGACCCTAACACAGTACCCTAAATAATAGGATCCCTAGTATGAGGACCCCAAAATAAGGTACCCCTCATTTTCGGAAACTCCCATATTGCCACAAGGTTGCGTCGAGTGCATCGCACTACGGCGAGGAGCTGCCTTCTGTCCCTCCCACCCCACGCTGCCTACGTTGTATGAGGCGGCCGAGCCACCCAAATCTGTTCCTTTTGCGGTTTAGGGTTTAGGGTTTAGGGTTTAGGCCTAAACTCACGCCAAAACGCACCTTCTTTTTTGTGCGGCTCCCACAAGGGTCTGCGACCCTCATGATGGGTGGCCCATTCTGCGGGGTGGTACCGGGTCCGGCACACTGGTCGGCCTGCCCAGAGACTCCAAAACCCCTTAATTAAGGAATATACCTTAAATCATACTAGGGATCCTATTATAATTTAAGGTATATTCCTTAATTAAGGGGTTTTGGAGTCTCTGGGTGTCGCCATGGGTTTCAAAGGGCTCACCGGAGTCCACACTGGCAATCGTCTTGAAAAGCGAGAACAAAGCTCATATCCCAAACTCGGAACGCTACCCCTAAACCCTAACCCCTAAACCCTAAACCCTAAACCCTAAACTCTGAACCCGAACAGAGATAAATCCGCTGCGCTTGGTGCGGGGCAAGGCGAGGTGCAGCACCCTTGCCTGTACGAAGTACACTTTGTCCATCTCTGTATTTTTCATTCTATCTATCTATTTATCTATTTATCTAGCTTCTATCGATCTATCTATCTACCTACGTATGTGTGATTAAACACCTATCTACCTTTCTGGCCATTCATCTGCCTAGCGATCTAGCTCTCTAGCTTCCTAGCTCTCCAACTATAAGTCTATGTACCTATCTTTCCTTCTATCGATCTGTCGATCAGTCTATCTATCTATCTATCTACCGACCGATCTATCGATCTATCGACGATCTAACGGTCGATCGATCTACTGTCTACGCATCTATCGATCTATGTATCTGTCTACCTATCTTCTCGTTTATCTTTCTTTCTCCTGATCTATCTACGAAGACAATGTCAGTACATGATATAGACGCTTTTATAGAGAGAGAGATGGGCGCATTTGTATATATCTACACGCGCATACATGTATAGTGTATTTCTACACATGCGAGGTGTATATGCAAATATACGACATATTACATGTCAGACCGCACGAGCGAGAGAGACAAAGAGACACGGAGACACGGAGACAAAGAGACACGGACACACAGAGAGACAGAGACACAGAGACACAGCGACACATGGAGGGAGGAGAGAGCGAGCGGGGAGCGAGGGAGCGAGGGAGGGAGGGAGGTAGCGCGAGAGAGAGAGAGAGAGATAGATAGATAGATAGATAGATAGATAGATAGATAGATAGATAGAAAGATAGAAAGATAGATAGATAGATAGATAGATAGACACATCGATAGATAGATAGATAGATTGATTGATTCATTGACTTATTGATTTATTGGTTTATCTTATCTTGTGTCGGGATTACACTGATGCATAAGGGTCATCCTGCTCATGCAAACCGGCCGTCGTCCAAACCCTAAACCTGCACCCTGAACCCTACAACCCTACGGATCCTGAACCCTGAACCCTTAACCCTACAACCCTACAGATCCTGAACCCTAAACCCTGAACCCAAAAACCATCAAAACCCCGACCCGCAAACCTGAACTCACCTTGTGCCACTGGAGGCAGTGAACGCGAGAGAGGCCTGGCATCGTCACGGGGTTTTGGGTTTAGGGCTAGTGCCAAGAATCTGGGATCCTACTTACCTAGCCCCATGATCCTCAAGACCCTTAAAGATCCCGAAAAGTACATCGTTACCGCTACCTTAGATGATGTAGGGCCTCAGGGTCGTAGCACCTACGGTTTAGGAGTCGTGGGGTTTCATGTTTCGAGTCTAAGGGTTCAGGGTCTTAGGGTGTAATATAGGGGCCTTAATAATTACCTATACTATTTTGGGGGCTCCTTCATTGTATGCCCCAAAACCCTATTCTAATTAAGGCCCCTACATGATGAGGGTTTGGGCAACAGGTACTAGCTCTCAACGGACCGGGTGCGGGCCTAGGGTTCAGGGTTTGGGGTTTAGGGTTTAGGGTTTAGGGCTTTGGTTTGAGCGCTATTTGCGGATTTTGGAATATCGTCGTTGCTACACTAGGCTGACGAATGTAGAAGCCTTAATAATTAGAATACGGTTTTGGGGCCCATTATACTATAATTATAATAATAAGGAGCCTCCAAAACCCTGTTCTAATTATTTAGGCTCCCATATTATTGAAGCTCCTGATGAAAAGGAACCTGCACTATCGGATGTGTAAGGTACTGCAACGTGTCGTCGTTCAACCAGGGCTGCCATTTAGATTTGCAGGTCTCCTGGATAGCGGCGGCGATGACGCAGACCGCCAATGAAACTCGTCACACGCGTGATCTCGCTGCAACATACTCCTACCAACAATGCCATCATGCTTACCACAGCTGACCATGCACCTGCCAGTATTCTAAACCCTAAACCCAACCCGAAACTATCCCTGACAGCTGCACCATGATTACATGTCATCTCTCTAATGGGGAGAGTCTCCGGAAGCTAGGGACCCCACATAGAACCCGAACCCTGGGATTCGCATTTATACGGTTGATAACACCCGAAACCCCAAACCCTGAACCCTAAACCCTAAACCCTAAACCCCAACCCCAAACTCCAAAGCCCAAACCCAAACCCCCCAAAAGGCAGAGTTTGGACCCAATTGCTACCTCCACCCATCGGCGCCCTCCAGAGATTTACCTCGAAGGTGTTGAAGCCTCGGGCTTGCGGCCATGAAAAAAGTTCCCCATGACGGTGGCACAAGGGTTCCTTTTAAGGGTTTAGGGTTTAGGGTTTAGGGTTTAGGGTTTAGGGTTTAGGGTTTAGGGTTTAGGGTTTAGGGTTTAAGGATTCCTTTAAGGGCTCCTGAAAGGGTTCCTACAAGGGTTTCAATCAGGGTTCCTATCAGGACTCTCAGAAATAACCTATAATGTTTTAAGTTTGGGGTTTCCGGATCTAGTAGCTTAAAGGGGTCGTGAAGGGCTCCTCAATGTGATCTATCATGGCTTTGGGCTTACACGGTCTGCTGATGTCGCAGCGGACTTGGCCCCATGACTTCCTGGTTCTTAGTAGGGAATGGGGGAATGGATTAGGGACTACTATATTGGGCTATCATAGGGATCGATTTCCGGATTTTTACGGGTTTAGGTTTTGAAGCAACGTGGGATATAACATCAAGGATTCTACATAATGCTACTATTCCTATGATTATGTAATAAGCACCCGAGGTAATGTACTTATAGCCTTGCGTAGAGTTTAGGCGGTTTGGGGTTGAGGGCCTCGGTATTGCTACTAGAGCCGACTGTGAAATCTTGCTTTAACTGCCATGTTTTTTCGAAAGCCTTCTACCCCAAACCGTTAACAATTGAAATGCTAAACCCTACAAAAGGAATCCTGAAATCCAAACACCCCTGAACCCCAAACCCAAAAACCTGATCACCCGAACACCCGCAAACAAAACCGTCAAAAACGTAACCCTCAAACCCCGAAAGCCCTAAGCAACCAAGTCCTCGATTTCGGGCTCGCATTGGAAGGATCATGAATCATGGGACTTAGTAACTCCGTTTATCTAAGTTGTATATACGGTAGCTATACTTACCTTCTTTATGACCTAGACCCGAAACCCTAAACCTTTTTTACCTCAATTAAGGCACTTATTACCTGACTTGCGAAGTTCCCTTATCCTCCAAGCCACCATGGGTGCTGATCAGCTCTCCATCACCGGCCGGCGACCAAGCCACATTGCACACCTGGAGGTCGGGTTTAGGGTTTAGGGTTTAGGATTTAGGGAAACTGCCGGGTTTACTGTGTGGGATCCGGGGTCGCAGACTATCCACTACTAGACTTTTAGGGTTTAGGGTTTAAGGTTTAGGGTTTAGCGTTTAGGACTATATAAGGAGGAAGAGTAGCATGTGGAAAAATGCGTAGTCAGCTATGCTGCTCTATATTCATCTCTGATCACAGGTTATAGCCCAAAATTCTTGACTCCTTAGCAGCGGCAAGCCTGCCTGCGCAAAGGTGTCGATTTCCGCCGTCTGCGTATTGGTCAGCGTGTTGAAAATCCGCAGGGTCCTCCAACCCCAAACCCTAAACCCTACTGCAACTAAACCCCAGACCCTCAACCCCTAAACCCTAAACCCTAAACCCTAATTAAACCAAACCCCAAACCCTAAACCGCCTAAACCCTAAACCCTTGTTCGGGAGATTTGGTAAGGGAACCTCTCTTGGGGAGTCGGGCAGCGAGATTCGAAAAGAAACGTGTAAGAACGCAGGTCAGCCGAAACCTTCTGCTTGCGAGTTTAGGGTTTAGGGTTTAGGGTTTAGGGTTTAGGGTTCAGGGTTGAGGGAACTCGCAGAGGGAGCGCCGCCAGGAACCTTTTGCATCAGCACCCCCTGCACCAGGGTGTAGGGTTTAGGGGTCGGGCTTTAAGGTTTACTTGCGAATCTTCGCATCAAAGAGTCTGGCGGGGCCTGTCGGCTGTGCCCCCGCCGGTGGCAAGAATGCCTCTAGACCTCATTGCGCCAGAAAGGTCGGGACTTTCTTAAACTCGAGCGAATCCTACCACTCAGGGTTCATGTTCGAGGTAACATCATCGGTCAGCTGTGAGGAAGGAATCCTACCACTCAGAGTTCACGTTCGAGGTAACATCATCTGCCAGCTGTGAAATACATGTCTTCGGTAGCACACGATGAGTCGTAGTCCAGTGGGAAATTCATCCAGAAGAACCCAAGCATGATGACCTGCAACTCCTTAATTAACCCTAAACCCTGATATAGGGGCCTTAATCATTAGAATAGGCTTTTGGGCCTTCTAATATAATAAGGAACCTTGAGGAGTAATCTTGGTAACTATTTCGGCTGCTATATTAAACCGTATCCCTAAACCCCACAGCTGGGGCTGCACCAACCAGCATCTCGACAGCTATGCATCTTTACCCGCGCCTGCAAGTAACTTCGTTGAGCTAGGATAGCAAGTGTGCTGATAAGGTTTAACGGTTTCGGGCTTGAGGTTTAGGGTTTAGGGTTTAATGGTTTCGGGCTTAAGGTTTAGGTTTAGGGTTTAGGGTTTAATGGTTTCGGGCTTAAGGTTCAGGGAGAATAGGGCTAAAGGCTCAGGTCGCTGCACAGATGCCGGACACCAGCCAGACAGCTGAACCCAAACTCCCTCCAACCAGGGTTTTGGGGTTTATTTAGGGTTTTAGGGTTAGGGTTTAGGGTTTAGGCAAAGAACCCTCAAACACTGAACCCTCCCCACAGTAGAGAACAAGTAGATCCCTTATAGAAGCCTCTAAGGATCCCTGGAAGTTACCCATCCACCTTGAAGACCAAATGAACCTCAAAAGCAAGCGCCTTTTCCCCCCATACTATGAAGTCTTTTGGGGTATCTGAACCCTGAACCCTCTCAGAGTACATGTCGTCCTTAAGGAAAGGGGAACCAGGGCCCGTGCGTTGGAGACCAGGCTAAAGCCTACGGAGGCTATTTTCAGGAGCAGCACCGATGTGTGGGTGTGGGGGGTGGGGGAGGGGAGGGCTGCGCTGGGTTAGGCTTCAATCAGGATTTAGGCTTAGGGTTTGGGGTAGAGGGTTGCGGGGGCTCAAGGATGCAAATCCAGACTTCGGAGAGGGTAAGGCATGCATCGCACTCTCGGCGAGATGCTTCTCGACACCCTCTTGCAAGTTTCAAGGTCCAAAGCGCTCGGCTGTCTGGGCAACGCAACTTAGCTCTCGGAGTCTCTAAACCTAAACCCCGAAAGCACCTAAAACCCCTAGATCGATGACCCGAAAGCGAAGGCAAGACCGAGACACTCATGGGGCCGGAATAATTAGAATAGGGTTTTGGAGGATCTTGTAGTACAGGTCTTTAAGGACAAGGACTGTAAGGGGATCTTCCGATTTTCGGGTTTAGAGTTTGGAGATGACAGACAGCCAAATCCCAGCCTTTTACGAGCCCCCAAGAACAACATGCCACGCCCTCTCCTAAACCCTAACCCTTATACCCTAAACCCTAAGCTCTATCTCAAATTGCCGTGATCTTCATGCTCTCGCGCTCATCTTCTGTCTCTCGCGATCTTTCTCTTCCTCTCTCCCCTCCTCCTCCTCCTCCTCCTCCTCCTCTTTGTTGCACTTCTCCTTCTGACCCTCATTCTTTCGCTCTCTCTCTCTCTCTCTCTCTCTCGGTGCACGTCTCTGCCTCTCTCGCTGCTTCCCTTCCTAAATCCTAAACCCTAAGCCCTACCTGTTGCCCAAAACACCTACGCTTTCAAGGAACTATATATACAAAATATCATAAGAAATCCTAATCAGGTAGGTCTTTTCGGCTGCAGGTAGACCCTAAATCCGAAGGTCCTGAACCTAAACCAGAAACCGTAAGCCCCAGGCGCTAAGCCCTAAGCTAAGCCCCAAGCCCTGAACCCTAAGCCTAAAACTACACCCTACAGCTCAACCAAGTAATTTGCACCAAACCCTAAATCCTAAATCTAAGCCAGAAACCCTACGCCCTGAGCGGCCTTCACTGCGGCGGCTTGTGGGCCAAGCTGGAGCTCCGGTGCCGGGCGCTGGCCACTCCAGATGCACACCTCGGACGCAACTCTTTACTATAGGGGCCTTAATACTTACAATAGGGTTTTTAAGGACATATCATACTGTATTTATAAGTGGAAACCCACTAAATAGTATTGGTAGATATTGAGGCTTCTATACTACAGGCTTTAGGCTTCAGGGTTTAGGGTTTAGTCTTCAGGGTTTAGGTTTTCGGCTTTAGGGTTGAGGGTTTAGGACTTAGTGTTCAGGGTCTGGGTTCGCGGTCGGTGTGACGCATTTTCCGGCTTCTTGGGGGCTTTATGGGGCGGTAATGTAGGGCCTTGATAATCAGAATAGGGTTTTGGGAAATATTCTACTATAATGAGACTAAGCAACCCCCAAAATAGTATAGGTAATTATCATTGCCCCTATATCAAGCCTTCCTTCAGGTTGTTGGGTTTTGGGTCTTGGACCTTAGCGTCTTCGCTGCTGCAGTGTTTTCAGCTGCTGCCAACTGTCCAACTTTGCTTTTCTTGCTTGTCCAGTATCCCAGGGAAAGAAAGGTTAGCCTCTGGGATGATACAAGGATGTTAATCCACGACTAAGTTTTGTCTGTGACACAAGCAGGGCTGACCAAAGGCATATGAACAACACGTGCGATGCTAGCTTGAATTCTGGCAGCCTGAATACTTAGAAGTACTGTTCGTCGGGTTCCCGCATGTTATTATGGGCTACAGCTGCCGGAAACCGCAGTGTGATGTCTAGGCCGCTACGTTACATGGCAAGCCCGAAAAAGCTAGTCCTCCGCAGAATCGTCAATAACTCGTGGCACAACGTGCCCCACCAAAACCCTACTGACCTCACAAAAGCCTTCATTTATGAAGGCCAACCCTAAACCCTCGCGACCGTAAACCCTAAACCCTAAACTCTAAAGCCCTAAACCCTAAACCCTAAACCAAATCTGTTTAAGCCCTTGAAGATCCTTATAGTGCCCTCAACAACCCTTACAATCCCCGTAAAAGAGCACGGTTTAGGGTTTAGGGTTTAGGGTTTAGGGTTTAGGGTTTAGGGTTTAGGGTTCACGCCCAAACCCGACACCCCAAGCCCTAAGCCCTAAACCCTGGACCCACAACCCTTAAAAAGCCCCTAAACCCGAAACCCGAAGCCCTAAACCAAAAATTTTGAACCCAAAACAAAATAAAAAAAAACCTTCGAGCACGAAGCCCCAAACCCTCAAAAACCCCAAAAAAAAACGCAAAAAAGGCCTCTAAGAAAGGTGCCTCCCCCTCGTTGCCACCCGAGGCCAACAGCTGCCAATGCTCCGACCAAACGAGACCGCAGACCTGACTCGGGTCAGGGCTCACGGCCCTTCTTTGCTCTTTTGAGGAGTTTTGGGGGCTTTTGGGGGTTTTGGGTTTAGGGTTTAGGGTTTAGGGTTTAGGGTTTGGGGGTTTGGGTTTAGGAGTTTTGGAGGTTTTGGGGGTTTAGGCGGTTCAGGGTTCAGGGTTTAGGGTTTAGGGTTTGGGGGTTTAGGGGTTTAGGGTTTAGGGTTTAGGGTTTAGGGTCTAGGGTCTAGAGTGTGTATGCGGCGTGCGCGCGGTGCGTGCGCCTTTTACTTCAGGAATGGGGTTTCCAAAAGTAGGGGATCCTAATATAGTACCCTAAATAGTAGGATCCTTCTTATAAGGGACCCTCCCCCCAAAAAAAAATAACAATAAAGTACCCTAATTTTAGGAAACTCCCAACTGCCCAGGGGTGCACCCACATATCGCGCGCTCGAATCAGCCTCTGGTCCCGCCCCAACCAGGGTTTAGGGTTTAGGGTTTAGGGCTTAGGGGTTTAGGGGTTTAGGGGTTTAGGGTTTAAGGTTTAGGGTTTAGGGTTTTCTTTGTTTTAGGGCCCTTTTCTGTCTTGGGTTTAGGGTTTGGGCTTTCAGGCTTAGGGTTTAGGGGCCTTCATAGTTAAAACAGGTTTTGGTGGCATATTGCTATAACGCGAATAAGAACCCTAAGGAATAATACTGTGGCTTATTCAGGCTTCTGTGTTCGGGCATTTGTGCTGTTTGTTTTTGGTTTTTTTCTCTGAGGGCTCTTGTCTGTTTGGGGTTTATGGTTATGGGTTCAGGGTTTGGCGTTTGGGGTTTTGTTCAATGTCTGTTTAAGGTCCAGGGTTAGTATTTAGGGATTAGCGTTTGAGTTTAGGTGGCTTAGTGCTTGTACAGATTTCGGGGTGTTGGGTTCTGGCTCGTCGGCTTTTCTGAATGGCTTCACGCGAGGGCTACACGATGCTGCTGTATAGTCACGTTTCAGGATTTACGGGTTAGGACTTAGGATTTGCAGCACGGTTCGTGGTGCTGCTCGGCTTGAAATAGTATTGCACAGCACCTTGATTTGGTTCCTGGTTTTAATGGTTCGTAAGGCTCTTAAAACCCTAAACCACAAAACCCTAAACCCAAATCCCTAAAAGCCTGAACCGTGCCTGCCATGCAAAAATGCTTGCTGCACTCTATTTTTGCTGGTTCTTGTGGAGCTGTTTTGGCCGCGGGGGATTTGACGGCTTTGGGTTTTTTAGGGTCTTGGCTCTCGAGGGCTGGCTGTTTCATCAGGCTTGGTTTACGGTTGAGGATTTTAGGGCTTAGGGTTTAGGGCACGTAGCACTAACTGCCCTATCAAACCGCCAGGAAATCCTTACAAAAACCATAACAACCGGCAATACAAACCATATTAGGTCACGGACCCACAAACCCAAACCCCAAGACCCTAAACCCTAAACCCTAAACCCCTAGAACCCTAAACCCTAAACCCTAAACCCCTAGAACCCTAAACCCTACTGCGTCCAGCCGCGCCTCCTCAGTGTGCCGCTGAAACTGCTGCACCGGCCCACTACCTAACCCGCAAGGTTTTATGGATCTAGGGTTTTAGAGTTTAGGGTTTAGGGCTTTAGGGTTTCAGGGTTGAGGGTTTAGGGCTTTAGGGTTTCAAGGTTGAGGGTTTAGGGTTTAAAGCTTTCGAGTTTTAGGGTTTAGGGTTTGGGGCTTTAGGGTTTTAGGGTTTTAGGGTTTAGGGTTTAGGGCTTTAGGATTTCAGGTTTTAGGGTTTAGGGCTTTATTGTTTTTTTTGTGTGTTACGCGGGCTTTATGGTAGGTCTCGTGGGCTTTATGGTAGGTTTCGTTGGTTTTTTAAATGGTTTTTTATGGATTTCCAGAAAGGCTCCTTCATAGCGTTGTATCACTGTGGGGGTTTTATGGTGGGGGCTCCTTTGGCCTCAACTGGGTTTCAGGTGCTTATACAAACAACACCCGTAATAGAAGGATATTGCGCCTGAAGTCATAATGCCGCATCTGTACGAAAACCAATAACAAGTCAGACTCCATGCTTTCAGGCATACGGCTTGATACCGGGATATACCCTAAGCAATCATAGCAAACAGCAACAGAAACCTCTCCATGCATTTAGGCCTCCTCAGTCAAGTACAATGAACAAGCGATCTTGAAGAACTTCAAACTTAAAACCCCACAACCTAAACTAGACCCTAAACCCGAAACCCTCATGCCCTTATAGAACTACAGCCGTAAAGGAAGCCTGACAGAAACCCTAAACCCACTAGCAAAGATCCTCAAAACAACATCTTCTTATATAAACCTGGTAAAAGTTCAGGGTTTGGGCCGTAGGGTTTAGGGTTTAGGCTTATAACTTCTTTTGTCAGAACTTATTCCAAAAAGTAAAAATAGGTAAAAAAAACTAAGCCCCTAGCCTGCAACCCTAAACCCCAAACCTGAAAACCTAATAAAAATAGAACCCTCCCGTACAAAAGCGACTTCCAACGGCCTGGATCTCGTCGGATATCCCAGCGAAGGATCCGAGAGTCCTGCCGGAACGCCAACCCCCGCCCTGAACCCAAGGAACAAGGATGGGTTTAGGGTTTAGGGTTTAGGGTTCCTTCAAAGCGCTTTTTTTGTTTCGGGCTTAGGGCTGTTAGAAGAGTTTTGCAGGTTGTTAATCGGGTGTTGCAGATACTTGAATAGTTCGAATTAGCTTGACTGTATATCAGCATATGTAAAATTATAGCAGAAACCCTGAACCCTAAACCCCTAAACCCTAAACCCTGAACTCTGAACCCCAAAAGTCTGAGGAATGGTAGCACAGTGGCCTCGATACTTCTTGGCCCTAATGCATCCATCTAAACCCCACCCGTCAGAATCCCATACCATCCAAGCCAAAAGCCCTATGAAACCCTTCAAACCCTTTCCCCGGCCCCCGGCGTGTTCCTGGGAGCCCGTGAAGAGCGTGAAGGACTCAGCCCAGGCCATGGCACAGATCCGCCTGGTTGCCGGTTTCTTCCCAAAACCCCGCCTTAAAGGGGGGCCTATTATAGAACCTTAGACTACCCTTAAAAACGAGCCTATGACAGAATTATAGAACCCTATACTACCATTAAAAGGGAGCCTGTTATAGAACCCTACACTACCCCTAAAGGGGAGCCTGCTATAGAACCCTAGACTACCCGTAAAGAGGAGCCTGTTATAGAATTATAGAATCCTATACTACCCTTAAAAGGGAGCCTGTTATAGAACCCTATACTACCCTAAAAAGGGAACCTGTTATAGGACCCTATACTACCCTTAAAGGGGAGCCTGTTTTTGAACCCTATACTACCCCTAAAGGGCTCCTTAAGGGCTTTAAGGGACCTCTAAGGGATCTATAGGGTTTCGGCTTCTACCGGCCTTAGGATTTAGGGCTTCGGCTTGAGGCTTTAGGGCTCAGGGTTTAGGGCTTAGGGTTTAGAGTTTCGGGTTTCGGGTTTAGGGTTCCTGTTAGGGCACAGAGTGATTCTCCACAAGGGTTTTGGAGTCTTTAAAGTGAACCCTAAACTTGGGCTTTCAAGGTCAGCTCAGGGTTCCCTGCAGAGATCTATGAGGGACGACCCTCCACCCGAAGCTTAGAACCCTAAACCCTAAGAAACCCCTAAACCCTACACCCTAAAACCTCAACCCCAAACACTAAACCCTGAACCCTAAGCCCCAAACACTAAACCCTAAACCCTAAACCCTACACCCTAAAACCTAAACCCCAAACACTAAACCCTAAACCCTAAACCCTAAAACCTCAACGCCAAACACTAAACCCTGAACCCCAAACCCCAAAACCGCAACCCCAAACCCTAAACCCCAAACCCTAAACCGTTTTGGCCTGCGGTGGCCCCGCATCACCTGCAGCTGCCGCTCCAGGCTGGCATCCTGCGGTGCACTCTTTGAGGTCTGCTTTTCTGTTGGCCTTTGGGGTTTAGGGTTTTGCGTTTAGGGTTTAGGGTTTAGGTTTGGGGTTTAGGGGTTAAGGTTTAGTGTTTGGGGGAGAGGTTTTAGGGTAGGGTTTCGGGTTTTGCGCTTAGGGCTTAGCATGCAGGAATACCAGAACGTTATACTATCGTAATATCTTCTACGAATGTTTATCGGGCACTAGGGACTTGAAACTGAGTGTTTATACTTGGGGCACTTAACACCTAAACCGGATCAGAAAAACAACAAAAAATACGGAAGGAGTCCTTGTAGATCCCTTGTAGCCCCTTAACTTCGAGCCCAAAGGCATCCCTAAACCCTAAACCCTAAACCCTAAACCCTAAACCCTAAACCCTAAACCCTAAACCCTAAACCCTAAAAGGCACCCGGAAAGGGACCCCAGGGTGGAGTCCCAGATCTGGACGTGCCCGTCTGCCAAGCCGACTGCAAGCAGCTCGCCGGACCTTCCAAAGATCCGTGGGGGAAAAATGGGACGGTTTAGGGTTTAGAGGTTAAGGTCTAGGGCTTTTAGGGTTTGGGGTTTAGGTTTTAAGGGTTTTGGGTTTAGGGTCTAGGGCTTAAGGTTTCGGATTTAGTGTTTAGGGTTTAGGGCTTGAGGACTTAGAGTTTAGGGTTCTATAAGCTATAAGGGTTCCATAAAAGCTCTAGAAAAGTTCTACTTGTATAAGGGTTTAGGATTTGGGACACATAGGGCTTTGATATAATGCTCCCCTAAACCAACAAAGGCTCGCGGTTCATGTCCAGGGCCTTAGAATCTAGATTTTCGGATGTCGGCCCCAGGGGTAAACCCTGAAACCCCCTTCATGGAACTCTGAAAGGACCCCTAAACCCTAAACCCTAAACCCCAAACCCCAAACCCCGAACCCTAAACCCTAAACCCTATGATGAGCGCACAGCCTGAGTGCATCAGGACGTCGCGACCAGCGAAGGCAGGAAACCTGAGCGTCGACTTGAGCGATTTGAGGCTTGGTCTAGGGTTTAGGGTTCAGGGTTTAGGGCGGTTTGAGGCTTAATGTAGGGGCCTTAATAATTACAATGGGGCTTTGGGGTATACTTCACTATAATTCCAGTAAGGAACCGCCCAAAGGGATTAGGGTTTAGGGTAGAGGTAGATATCATGTAGGGCAATGTAGGGACCTTGATAATTAGAAAGGCTTTGGCGTATATTAGGGCTCCTTTAAAGGGGTCTAGAAGAGTTGCTATAAGGGCTTAGGGCGTAGGGGCCTTAATAATTAGAATGGGGTTTTGGCGTATAGTGGGGCTTCTTTAAAGGGGTCTATAAGGGTTACTATAAGGGTTTAGGGTGTAGACCTGAATAATTAGAATAGAGCTTTGGGGTGTATTACACTATACTTCTAATCAGAAACCGCCCAAAATAGTAGAGGTAAATTAATATGGCCCCTGTATTATCGTGGCTTACCGGGTTCATGCCGGTTTAGGGCTTAGCTAGGAAGTTTACGGCTTTAGAGTTTTACGGTTTGAGGTTTAAGGTTTCGGGTTTCGGGCTCAAAGCTACTGGAAGGAACCAACGCAGGGCTGATGAAGCTGAGAGGAAAACGATTGCCCAGAAGGAGAGCCCAAAACCAAACCCAAAACTGCCCCATATGCTGAGCCGAAAAGAGTCCTGATCCCTAAACCCTAAACCCTCAACCCTAAACCCTCAGCCCTGATGAACTCTAAACTGGAACCCTGAGCCCCAAAAGAACCCGACACACGACAACCCTAAATCCCAAAAATGCCCTAAACCCTTGTCGAAGACTCTTATACAACCCAACCCTGACAAAAATCCGATGACACCATACGAATCCCCATCAAATCCTATGAAACCCCAAAGCTCTAAACCCTAAACCCTTCACACTGAACCCTAAAGCGCTGGGGGCTTGTTCTGGGCATCCTTGCCGCCGCGGGGGCACCATCGATAAGCCGCGAAGCCCGGCCTGCCACCGGTGCAGGATTGGCTTAGTTAGGGGCCCCAAAAAGGTCGAGGGTTTAGGGTTTAGGGTTTTAGGGTTTAGGGTTTAGGGTTTAGGGTTTAGAGTTTTAGGGTTTAGGGTTTAGGATTTAGAGGGCTTAGTTAGGGGCCCCAAAAAGGTTGAGGGTTTAGGGTTTAGGGGTTTAGGGTTTAGGGTTTAGGGCTTAGGGTTTAGAGGGCTTAGGGGCTTAGGGTTTTAGAGTTTAGGATAGGCCTTGTTGGGCTTCAGTCTAAGGGGATTTATATGGGATCGCTATCCTAATTTTGCTTGTGGGGCCCTTGGGACCTACTTAAGCGTTCTAGAAGGGTTTTCGGAGGGTTGAATATAGGACAGTTCTCGGACGGTTTTCTGTGTATTCTAGAATGGTTTTCGCAAGGTTCGCGAAGGGTTGTCTATGGGCTCTAGAATTTCGCAGACGGTGTTCTACAACAGCTTCTACAAGGCTTCCAGAAGATTTCTACACGGGCTCCATACTGCTTGTGTGAGAACCCTTCTCGAAACCCTGAAACAGCACAAAGCCCCTCAACCCGACTCACACAACCGCCTAAGACCTAAACACCTACAGATCCTGTATCAATCCCTAAACCCTAAACCCTGAAGCCTAAACCCTAAAACCTAAAACCTAAACTCCTAAACCCCCTTAAGGTGAACCCTAAACCCTAAACCCTAAACCCTAAAACCTAAACCCTAAAACCTAAAGCCCTTAGACCTCAACAGCTTTTCCGGGTCCCTTGAAGGTGGCCTGTCCAGCCGTTCCAGATGTCCACGCTGTTGCCGAGACCTCGGTCACCCAGACAAAGAGCTCGAACCTCTTTTGAGAAGAAGTTTAGGGTTTAGGGTTT
>CAJNDV010036589.1:0-19087 GCA_905221635.1 Symbiodinium sp. CCMP2456 | reverse complement strand
ACAAGAGATGATGACAAGATAAGGCAACAGGGTTGAGGGGTTAGAATCCCCCTTCCCCACGATTTCTACTACTGCTACTGAGGCTGCTGCTGCTGCTACTACTACTACTACTACTACTACTACTACTACTACTATCAGCAAAGACCGCTACGACGACGACTACGACTACGACTTCGACTACGACGGCGACCACAACTACGGCTGACCACAGCTACTGCTGCGGCGACTATCGCCAGTTCTAGTACCTCTGTTGCTACTTTGAGTTGGCTGACTGCTGACAGTCAGGAGTGAAGAGTTCGTTGTCTTTTCGTCTCTCGTCTTTGCATGAAGCTGTTTGAATGAAGATGGTCAGAGCCGGTCATGTTACTGGAAAGCCACTCGCAGCCACAGAGCTTACGAGTTTAACTCACACAAGACACCCACGCCCAACACACAAGCCACATGTCGTCCTCAGCGCCCTGCCCCGCGCTGCAGACTCCAAGAAGCTTGACGTGATAATTCCTTCTCTGTTTTGTCTCATGCTCTCGATGCAGGTCAAGTTTCCTTTGTATGCGTAGCCTGCTAGCGGAACCGCCCAGGACCTCGACGAATCCGTACCTCGACATTTTGGCAGATGGTCGGTTCACAATCGTGTTCCAGAAACGCTCAGAGTAATTCCAGAGGCTCTGCCGTGCTCAGTTACATTCTGAGGTGAGTCGCGCTACGAGGCAGGGGAGATCACTGCCACTGGCCTGTGCTCTTTTTGGGTGCCTGTTCTTTCAGCTATGTCGTATCAGGATGTCAAGCGCTTCGTAACGCCCTTGTCCTATCGCCTTGGCCTTGGCATGAGCCGAGGAGCTTATCGATGTCATCTCAATTTCCCATGTCAGCTTTCTGTCGAATTGGGGAGAGTGCAACTACGACTGAGGCATGAAGAAGGCAAAGCAAGACTCCGAGGCATTTGCAGTACAATTTCCGGTGCTCCGGGATACTTCATCCGAGCTTCCGGTCAGTCACATGCGCTGCAGCGGCCCCTGGGCAGGCCACGGAAAGCACGGGAGTCGGACAGGATGATGTGGGCAGTCAGGGCCTGAAGCTTTCAAAGTGTCGCCGACTCCGTGATTCGGTCACCTTGAAAGGCGAAGACGACAAAGACGCAAAAGAAGTCGCTCCAGCGAGACCAGGGAAGGCTGCATCCGGGAAGGCCAAAGCCCCGGCTGGGCTTTTAGACCCTCTCGAGGCAAGCGCTCTTTCCTTGTGCTGAGGAGACTTCGCGGCAGAATGAAGCGAGTCGCAGACGAGGCAAGGCTTTCACCCGTGCCTTGGAGGGCTTTCCGGCAACGGCTAGGAATTCAGGGTTCCTTCGCATGGCAATGCTGTGGTGCTCCTTCGGCGACAGGAGAGGTTTCAGGAATTGGGGGTCCTGACGATGAAGATCCTCTTTGTTAGAGTCTGTATGATTAAGGGTCGCTAAGATTCTGAAGATCATGGCTGCAAGCTTGAGTCCGCTGGATGGTACCTTAATGCGGCATGGCAGGCGGCTCAATACAAGAAGCCTTCTCTCTCATGCGGAACTGACGATTCTAGCTCTAGCTGCCAGGGACTGAAGCAAACGTGAAGATGGTCAACAGGCGAGGTTGAGTGTTTCGCAAAGCAGCAGGTGGTAAGTTGCTTGGTGCATGTTGTGCTTGCAATCAGTTCAGGGCTGCGGTGTGTGTGAGGCCTGGCAGAATGACAGCGACTGCTGCTGTGCCAGGTTTGCCGGTGAGCTTAGGACTGTGACATACTGTGACTACACATGGTACTGTGAAGAAGCTGCATGTGCTTCAGGGGCTCCGAGATCCTGTGCAGTATGTGTCTGTATGCGTTGCGGCAGGTAGCCAAGTTGGACAGAGTCCTCGGGTAAGGGAGGCGCGGGCTCATATTCACTCGATGCGGGGGTTCTGCGCCTTTTCACATCTTCGTCAGGTCTCACAACCAAACAGTGAGGCCCGGGTCCAACATGATCGGGATGAGCGTGTCTTGATGCTTTGCGGGATCAAGGCCTCAACCTTGTCCCGGAGAGCTTGGATGTCCACATCGGGAGCTACCGTGTCACACTTATGAAGATCAGCCCCAGCGGGGCAGCCACGCCTGGCAGCCACCTTGCTTTGCATGTAAGATCAGTCGTGATCAAAGGTTGCACCTGTTGTAGCCACTCCTCGAAGAACGGCTGGTGAGCCCAGAGTCAAGCCTCCGACACTCTTGGACTCTTGTGCGTGGAGCCTTGGGAGGTGGGCCGGCCAGGAAGGTGCGAGCGACGGTCGTGCCGCCTGAGCCCCTGCGAACTTTGGAAACGCTTTGGTTTTGAGCCGCAAACTTCGGGCACGGAGCACACAAAGGCCACCTTCCTCGCCAGGGCAAGCGGCCGCACGGACCTTGGTATCACATGCGGCATTGCCTGGCCTTCATCCTCGCTTCGACTCTCAGGCGAAAGATCTCTCTGCGACGGCACCACCGGCACCACCCTTCAGGCCCGCGGAGTTGGGCAAGCCAGAGGCGGCGACACTCACCCCCAGGATGGGCGCCTACACCGTGGCCGTGCCAGTCCGATTGCCTGCTCGGCCCGGGCCTGGCGGCCGGTGTTGGACCCCTGCAGAAGCTGGGGTTTGCCTCCCGCAGGAGTCAGTCGCCCTCGAGATCGGCCCACCAAACGCCAGACAGGCCCGAGTGTGTCCTGATGCCCAGACGACACCCTCCAACAGAAAGCACGAACAGCGCAAAGCGAAATAGACTGTCTGCTTTGTCGAAGCTTCGCTGACTCTGTGAAGCACGGATGGTGCACAAAGCGGCTTCTACACTCGACAAGAAATAACAGCTCTTCAAGATGTTTATGAAGACGGCTGCGCGACAAGCCTATCACAGTTGAAGCGGCGGCTGCTTGAATGGACGTGCCTCCGGAAGGACACTCACCTAACGTAGCGGGCATCAACCCAAGGCCTTCCATATCAGGCATGGTTGTGGCAGTGGCTCCGGGCCAAACTCAAGCGTCCGGTAACACTTTTTGTAAGTTGGACTCTGGGCTCAACGGACGTGTTTCTGCTGCCTCCAGTTTGTGTAGCATGACATGACCAGTGGAGGTAAATCAACAAAACTGAGAGTATCAACTGTATGAAGATTCGGCTGTGCTGCACAAGCCAGATTTGAGACTGGCGGCCAATCGGCGAACAGCATGCACAAAGGTGCGAGGCAGCAAACCACAAAGCCGGCGCAGGCACTAAATCAGATAACTTGCCATCACCTGAAGACTCCAAGCATGGCAAGCTAAGTGCGGGGTGGCAAAGCGAGCGTTCCACAGCTGAATGAGTTCAAGACATGACTTTGCGAGCTGCTTTTGCGCAGCTTTTTGAAGCAATGCACGGCAATACTGCAGCCGCTGTACAGCAAGAAAGACACACTCAGCTGCTTGCTGAGCTTCAACAGCTACCATGGCGTTGTGCGGCCCTTGAAGTGCTCTCCAATTCTTATAGGCCACCTTGCAAATTTCGATCGCTTCATGCCCTCTTGCAATCGATTGAACACATTTCCACAGGTCTTGATTGCCGCAGGCAGCAACAAACGATTTACCCCGAAGCAATTATTCGTATGCTCGCTTCGTAGCCACGGAAAAGAGACTCTGATTATACCACAGAGGATCGCTACTATTCTCGCACAACAGGCTTGCAACATGTGCACGTTCAGTCAACAAACAGTGGAAACTGCCTAGTAGCCTGGATTGGTTTCTAGTAACCTGGATTGGTTTCGACGGAGACAGTGCAGCTTGCCGACCGCGCACTACAAGTCCAAACAGACTGGTCAGCCTGAACAACACCGAAAAAGTGGCGTTTCGCTCTTCAAGTTTGTCAGCATCAAGATTTTAGGAATCAAGAAAAAAGATTGACATCTTTTGCATTGGGCCCGGCACCAAAGGCCGAACATCTTCCTGGTGGGCAAACTGTCAGATGTGTAGTTTGGCATGGCTTGGCTCCTGTTTTAGAAAAGCTCCTAGAGCCATAGAGGCAACAGTTATATGCAAAAACCTGCGTACAGCCTTTCTAGATGCGGGCTATCAGCATCCTGTTCTGTTTGTGCTTAAGATATATCGCTACATGGAACGGTCAGCTTTAGCGAAGCTAAGAGAACAACTAAACGGGTTCTAACCCAGCCACCTTGCAGCACCTGCAAATCAGGATGAGCAAAGGCTTCCGACAAAGCCTGAACCATCTTGACAATCCCTACAACCTAAAATCCGGGAAAGCAGATCATCATTTTGAAGCTGAGTTGCACACAACGCAAGATAACTCCGAATCAACAGATTCCTTGACCGAGTGTGACAGGCCAAGAAAGATGTTCACAAGCACGGCTATACCTACAACCCCATGCTTTTGCAGCTTCAGTTCGTAAGACCGGCAGAGAAAATTTGACCGAGAAACAAGCTCAGTGCCATAAACAGCTAATGAACAGCAGACGACCAATTGCCTCGCAATTGGGATCAGCGGCAGCTTTCTGAGCTCCCGCGCACATTTAACAACCTGTCTATTTTTGGAAGCATGGAAAGCACCGAGCCTGAGCCTGTTGCACATGAAAGCCTAGCTCGGTTTTTGTGAACTTTCAAACAACGACACTATCACAAAAAGTCGGATTTGACGCTTGCCACCTGAAAGCCACTGATGTTGGCCCACACCAACAGTCTTGAGCCACTTTAAATTTTAAGCAACAGCTTTGCAAGACTTGCACTGCATCAACTAGCTCCACAGGTGAACTGGTAAGAATGCCCGAGTCGCCAGTCGCCAGCAAAGCCTTGGGGAGTAACACGAGTGTTTTGCGTAGCATAGGCATGAAAAGCAACAGCAAAAGAAGGAATTGCCACACCAGCCCTCAGGCACACCCGTGACGCTTGCATGCATGGAGGTCCGAGACACTGGTGTGGTAAACTATATGAGCCCTGTGTGGTCATAATTGCCTTCGAAATCTTGCGTTGCGAAATGTGATCGCGCGGAATCCCGGAAGCGGCAGCACTTACGACTGCGTGTTAGCCTTTTGTACTGTTAGACTGTCTTAAACGTCTGAGAGCTGTCAGGCCCTGTGCAGTGGCCGTGGCCACCGCTTCAGCTACACCTACAGTGGGCAGCCCGATGCTAGTTGTCTCTCACAGTGCTGAGATGCGATGTGCTAAGTGAATTTCAGCATGTCGAGGTGTGCTCCGTCCCTCTTGGCCCCCTCGGCAGGTGCAGCTCGCCGTGCCCTCAGCATGTCGGCATTCTCTGAGGTGCCCGGATGCTCAAGCGCCGAAGTCGCAGGTGCGAGCCACCCAAGCTGCGGCGTGTCACTGTCACGCAGTCCTGCTCCGCACCATCGCTGTTCCCACAGCCGCCTCTGTCAGGGCCTCAGGGACAGCTTCACATACGATTCATCAATCATCAGCAATCATCAGTAACGCCGCTGCGCATTCAGGCCCGCCGAATCCCAATCGCTGGCGCAACTTGTTATCCAGCAGCTGAACGGTCCGGCTCGGCAGGAAGCCCATAGAAGAGCTTTTTGTCCGAGCTTCCTGTCCCTTGCAAACCGCTCGGAGCCAGGAGCAGCGCTGCTCCGTCGTGCCACAGCATGCAATCCCGCGGCAGCTACAGAGTTCCACGGCCGTGCCCGCAGAACACGCCGTCAATGCTGCAGCCACCACTCAACAGGTCCACCTGAAGGACTTCAAGCCCCTTCTAAGACAACTCTTTGAAGAGGAAAGTTCGCAAACACAGTCGGCCGAGCAGCTCCAAAGCAAGATCGACCAGCTGCAGGCTCTACAGCAGATATTGCAGGTGCAACAGCGAGGCCTCAAACAGCAGCAGCAGGCGCTGCAGCGGCCGGAGGCCAAAGCCGCTCGAACTGCATGTGCCCTCCTGGCATCGTGTAGCAGTGAGGTACAGTACGTAGCGGAAGCGTCTCTGAGTTTATGGGAGGTATTGCGCGCTCGACTCCCAGGACCTCCGTGGCGAAGGGCCGCTCCGGAAGCGAAGCCGGGGCCTGCAGGGCCTGTAGGGCCTGGAAAAGAAATGGGCAGTGAGTGCTACGTCGTGCTTGCGAGGCTCGCCGGCGATTCCTTCTTTGACTCTGAAATCTGCCCACTTTCAAGGTTTGTTCTAGTGCATGCATTGCGTCTTGTAGAAGGAAGCTGTTCATATTGTTCCTCGCCTGGCGAAAGAGAGCTTGGCAATTGGCACGTTCATCAGAGTTGCATTGTCAACTTAGCCCGAGCCCGGGAGGCAACAGAAGAATCACACAACCCTGATGTGCCGCCTCATGCACGAGGTTTCATGTACAGATGCCGACGAATGCGCGTATATTGAGTTTGGCGGTTATGGTGAAGGTGAAACGTTGACTGGGAAGTGCAGATCTGGGGCATCCCTCATCAAGAATGCGTTCCTCCTGTTTGTATGATGCCACCAACGAAGTTCAGTCTCTGGATATAACTATCTGACTATCGCACTTGGCCAATCACAGCAGCTTGCTAGCACTCTCATGCATCTTGGCCGACCCCTTGCAAAGTCGGAATGTCGTGGTGCATCTCGAGTTGCTGCCTTTTTGCCAGTAGAGACCAGGCTGTGTGCACTGCCAGGCTGCGAAACCGCAAGCGCCGCAAGCGTCGCAAGCGTCGGAGCCGCCTTGCCCTCGAGTAATCGCGTTGTCGAGTGCCGTTTCTTCTGCCTCGTGGATCACGGCGGATCCTTGTTTTCGCTCAAGGAAGCCCACGCGAGATCGGGCGCTGAATCTCGGGGAAGCGAAGGAACTGCTCAAGGCCCCGCTGGGCTGGGCCTCGCTATGCCTCGCTGGGCTCTGGGCTCTCTCTCCTCTGCCTTGCCTAGGCCTTCCGAGAGATCGCAAGCACAAAGGACTTCCCTGCACAGAGTTTCCTTGAGCTGCAAGCGCTTGGACCAGGACTTTCAGAAGACTTTAGGCAACATACACAAGCAAGGCTCGTGCATTCGGAAAGATGGAGAGCCTTCTCAAACAGATGTTCTGCAGGGTCGGAAGCGGTGCAGAGAATGCAGCCCATGTTTGTTGGCCAGTCCTTTAATCGGACGATGGCGCTCAACTCAATCGGTTGACTTTTTATACCAGAATGTAGCACGTGCCATCTGCAAGATCTCTGGAGCACGACTTGTTTTATTGTTGCCCGTTGAGGCAATGTATGATTTTCCGCTCACAACGGAAGGGTACCAGGACAATCTCGAGAAGAACTGCCTCTCCCATATTGCGGTCTATACATTGTTTGCTTCAGGACATGGCACGTGGCGTCAGCAAGCATTCGTGGAATATCCATGTCAAAGCTCAAGCTCACGAGGCCTGTCGGAGTTCAATGGCAGCCGAGACAGCAACTCTGGGAACAGGTTGAGCGCTTGCTGAGAATGCCACCCGGAGCTTTCTTCGGGATACCTGGAGAGCCTGGCCAGGCAGGGGTAAGCGCCTGTCCCCGCACAAAGAGCATTGAGAACTCAGCTCCGAGGAGCAGGATTTCCCTCCTCTTCCGGAGGACGAGACCAGCAAGACTCCAGCAAAGGCCCCGCATGCATGTGTGCGAAAGCAATGCACGCTCTTTGACAAGCAGGTGCCACCACGACAGGAGACGGGCATCCCAGAAACTGTGCTCCTCGACTCGGTCCGGCAGCCTGCTCTGTCAAGGCCTCTACCGCCAAAGTCGAAATCGCGGCAGGGCATCGAGGCCACCGTTCCTGGATTATCCCGCTCGTGGATTTACGTGGCTTACGATGCTAGGTGCTGGCCCGACATGCAGTTGACAATGCAGAGGTGAGATGCCTGTCGCCTTTCACTTACCCGTTGAAACCAGGGGCAGAAGAAATTGTAGCAGGTGCGAGTGGCACTTCCGTATGACGCCACTTTCTTTGACTGCAAGCAGGCTCTTCGTCGAGCAGCTGTCAGCCGTCAAGTAGAGTTGTAAAGTATGGACTATAGACTTTCGCAGACAGCCGAAGCTTGCTTGGCATTCAATCCGGGCATATCTCTCACCAAATTTTTCAACGTTGCCCTAACGGCCCGTCTATGCCTTGGGCTCTCAGGGTTCGTGTTTTCGATAGGCGGACAAGTCTTTTCAGATGACTCTTGTTTTCAAGCCAGCTACCAGGCGATATCCAAATTTCTGGGTCTGAACCTCAGTTGATTGACTAATCAGTCAGTGAGTAAAGCAACCATTTGGTGCAGCAGCTCCAGTTTTGGCGACTTGTGGAGGTCGCGACGAGATCCTGCGCAAGGGCAGGCAAGCATGCAGCTGGGTCTGTCTTGTTGGTAAATTTCCTGTCGTTTGTTGAGGCTTGTGCAGAAAAAAGGAGGCGTCTATTCAACCTACAAGGCCAGACCAAGTGTGTCCCAACAGGACCTAGCAGCAGCTTTCGCGTGAGGATGACGATCCCATCGGAGACGTTCGTCAGGCTTTGCAATTTTGCTTCTGTTCCAGACTGTCAAGCGGAGTGTTTTCCACAAGCACTCGGTCAGGTTTTAGTACTGGGTGCTGATCTTCGAACGGTCGAAGACCAAGAAGACGATCAACCACCCCCAATCCATCCGTATGCCGCGCAACCCAAAACACCTGTGCAGAGCCCCAACGAGGGCTCGCGAGCAGGTGTCGACTCGTACTCTGTGTCCCGCCGCCGTGAGGGGCTAGAGCCACCACCTCGAGCAAAGGACTCTGCGTATCCAAGTGCAGATCCTCCTCCCGCCCCGCCCAAACCACCTGAGCCCAAACCGACACCCAAGAAGGCCGCTCCACCACCCAAGCCCAAGCCACCTCCACCACCACAGCAGTATGAGATCAGGATAAGACATGCCGTCGAGGCAGGACCCGAGATCACACTGACTATATGGACGAACTGGACTTTCGATGCTGTTCGGGAAGCCTTGGCCAAGAAGCTTGGAAGGGATGACATCCGACGGAAAGCGAGGTTCGTGTTCAAGGCGAGTGCTGGCACATCGCCATGGATCGCCTTCAAGGACGTTCATCTTTCATTCCTGGCATGCGGTGCAATTCAAGTTGTTTCTGGGGTTTCACGGAGGACCAGGAGACTGTTGGCTGGGCACCAGATGGCTCCCGTCGCAACGAGCTGATGATGCTCGGCTCGCTGCTTAGCCGGCTGCTGGTCGTTGGTCGCCATCATGTAACATGCATTTCCAGGATTCCTGACAATTGAGGTGTTGAGCTTGACGACACAGAGCCTGTAGAGACTGCCCTGCGATTGGCTCGGTGATCCTTGAACTCTTTTCAAAGCAGCTTTGCAACTGCCACCTTTGAGGCCGTTGGACTCCATGAAGCGACTTCTTCAGGAGAGCCATCAGACACAGACTGCATGTGCCTATCTGTCAGTCTGGAAGCTTTCTCTTCGTCTTGATGAAGCGGTCACCAGTCACCTTTCCCAGCCCAAGTGTCATGATCTCTGAGAAGAGTCTGTGTGGTCTGGGTGCTGAAGAAATGTCGCCGCAGGAACTCGAGAACGTCTGTGCGCAGGCCTCGCGTGGTTTCTGATTTTCAATATGGGCTTCCAGATGCTATTCGTATTTGTAAGCATTGTTGGAATTCGCAGGATGATTTGCAAGTGCAGTTGGAGAAATTGCACGAGCGCTGGGATCTTGGCCAGAAGTCAAGCTTGCTACAGTCACTAGTAGAAAACGCACCAAGAAACTACCAAGGAGGCGGCATAGCGTTGCAGCTCGGCATCACTCAACTCATGGGACAGGTGGGACTCCTGGACGCGCTCCACACATGGTTGCTGTTTACAGTAGGCGAATTTGGCCTCAAGGGAGTCAAGTGTGATCCTCGAGGCAGTGCAGAAGGCGACTGAGCTCGTCCTCGGCAGGGCGTGGAAGCTTCAGAGAGTAATCGATGCCGTCAAGGCAGGTGTGAAAAGTTCGTTGTACGAACTTCAGATAGGCTACAACGGTTCTGTACATTGACTATAATGCGGCTATAATCGCTTTGTGCTGTGCAAGAGGTGCACTCAAGTGATCAGTCTGTCCGATCGTTGGCAGAAGGCACGAACCCCGGAGCCAATCTTTGTGCTGCAACTTCCAGTTTCAGGTGTGCTTAGAACGGCCCAGGTGTTGAAAGGCGACTTCGACTCGAACCGGGGATGCTCTTCAGTCGTCCTCAGGCTGGAAGATCTGCAAAGATACAACTACCACGTATCAAAGACTGATGCAGGATCCGCGGGATGCTCGCAGCAGTGCGAGCAGGGCGCCGATGGGTCGCAGTGCCATGGAGGACCAGTTAATGAATCGACATGCTTGCATTGCTAAACTCATGCTTGGACGTCCTGACCACAGGAGCTGGATCACGTCGAGTCGAACGATGAGCCAGCTGGAGCTTCCATCATAACGCCATGTATGCTTTGAGCATCCGGGAAACGTGAACCAAAGTGCAGCAATATGCGAAGGACTGCCAGAGCTCAGCGTCCAACAGGTGCAGTGCATTTAGCTCTGCGTATACGTACCACCGAGTATGTACCCCACTCACTGCAAGAGGTGATTGCCATGCAGCGGGAGCTTCATGCAGGATTTGCAGACCCCGCCTTTCAGAGGAGGCATCGTCGAACCTCTGAGATCTCCCGTCGACATCGGACCCGGAGTCCAACATGAGCACCCGCAGGCTCGACATCCTGGAGAACTTCCATGCAAAGGCCGGGCATTGGGCACAAGCACGCGTGTCATCGCTACCGAGCATGACCGAGCTTGGCCGAGATGTTGCCTCAGGATCCCAAGCTCATCCCGATGAGACAAGAGCTGTTCCTGTCAGCGCTCATCTTAGACAGCGGAAGAGTTGGACGTGACTGCATGCTTGGTTCTCGAATCTCTAGTCAAGTTGTGCAGGGCAGACTGCTAATACGGTCACATGCAGCCCGAGCGTTCAGCATGCAGCATGCGCAGGTTCAGAGCAAGGTTCTGCCGAAGTATGGCTTCCAGGGAAGCTTGAAGGGCGTCTTCGACATGCTGGTGCGCTTATCATGATCGCTTGATAGCCAGCTCCGAAGACTCTGCTGATGCTGACATCCGGGCAGGAAGTCTTCCGCCGACCCGACCTGCAGCACAACGGGGAGTTCGTCCGACTTGGGTCATGATCCCCGGCGATGCTCGACCAGTCTCTCCTTGTAAGCCGTTGGTGTTTACAGAACGAGCATGATCCACACTCTGCAACATCTGGCCCAAACAGTGTGCCACTGGGCTCGACAGCAGCAAGCTCCTTGTCTCAGAATCGTGGATTCTTATTCCATCCTGTCTGACTGATTCTGACTGCGAAACAGCCACGACCGGTGCGAGCGTCCGAGGTGCTGTGCCCATGCCTGCCGATTTGTTTAGAAGACTCATCTTCTCCGGCGTGACTTTCTAGCAGTCAGAAGACACAGGCTTCAGCTATGCGCGGCTGCGGCGAAGGGTTGGGCTGACAGGGCCTAGCAACATCACTGACGTGACGCTGCACACAGAGCAGCTAAGGTATGCATTGTTTGTGCTATTCTGCTCCAGGCCACGTCTGTCCGTGCAGCATGTCATAGGTTTGTGTTTTGTAGCATGTAAAATGTGGGGGAGGCGTTCAGTGACAAATTAGCCCCGAGCGATGAAGCAGTTCTTCTCAAGAACGGCGGCACTTCGCTCCAACTTCCAGTGTCCGAGAACTCCTTCCTTCAAGTTCCCATCTAGAGGACAAGAGTGAGTGCGGAAGCATTGCTTTTCAAACTCCAACAACGACGCTGCTCACTAGGCCGTGAGGCCCGGAAACGTCTTGTCGTGTAAAGCCGGCCCTAGAGGAATACAGAAAGCCCCGTGTTGAGTGGCAATGTTTTTTCGCCACGCTTTTTCCGTTTTTTTGTTTGGCAGGGCTGCCCTGACACATGCACCACGGACGGCGAGCTGACCGTGTGCTGCCCCAGTGTCTTCTGCAAGAATGTGACTTGGCATGACAGTTCCCCCCACCTGCACGTGGCGGTCCCCATGAGTGCAGTCATTCAGCTTACGGCATCGTTAAAGTGTGCCGCTGCATCAGGATAATGGATGCTGCCCCTCGGCGAGTGGAATCTTTTGATTCAACGTCGGCCATTAGCACCATTTGCATCAACATCGCGGAACATGAGCATAACAGTGCAGTAAACAGCTGTTTCAGCATTGATTAAATCAATGCCCATCCGATTCTACTTGACATGTCAACGCAAACTCATGCGCTGGTTCGCCTGCCTCTGGGAGCAACGCTGAAGCAGCAATCCCTACGGCTATGCGAAAAAGGTACATGAACGAGGTCACAGTCTGCACAGCCCCGGAACCTTGAGATGCAGCCCTCCAACTCCAATCACAAGCCCAAGCATGGCGTCGCAGGCCAAGATGACCCCGAGACCTAAAGTACACGTGCAAGGGGAAAAGTATGGGCCGGAAGACGAGATGAATCTGCATCTGATGAATAATTGGATGGGTCTCTCAGGTCTCGAGGATCCGCTGAACTTATGTTCCTCGGAAAGCTGCACAGCTACAAAGCGTGTCGTCGTTTGTGTTCCGAATGTGGTGGAGTCTTGAAGAGCCGAACCCAAGGCAATCAGACAGGTCGTCTTCTTGAATTCGTCAGGGCAAAGAAGGCGGCCGGCGGATGTCTGGAAGAGAGGCTAGAAGAACCCATTGTCATGAATGGTTCCTTGGATGCCGAAGTTCGTTTTTTCACAAGTCTCCCGACTGTGTTCTCTGGACCAAGCGCAGCATGAGCCTTTGCCATCCAAGGCATAATTGACGACGCTTGATCGCAATCATTGCATGCAAGTCTAAGATGACCAGCGCCCTGAGAATCTCGCACTGCTAGGGAAATTCAGCATAGATCCAAGCTCCATCACATGAAGGAGCCTACGACCACCACCACCTTGAATGCAAGCTCTCGTTGAGGCTGCCTGATGAAGGCACATGTGCAGTTGGTAAAGCCAAGCTGTAAGATTCCGCTCGAGCTTAGCATGTTTCACCGTCCTCAGAGTGAACAAATTATTTTCATCTGCTGCTTCGATGGCATCTGTTGCTTTTCTACGTCGTGATTGTAGTGCCGCATCGGCAACGCCACCAGCTTGGCAAGTCAAAGAACTTTCATATAAAGCTGTACCAGATTGTACCAGCAATGCAGCCAGCTGCCACGCGAACAACCAGTGCCGAACAGAAGCAGACACTTGTCATCGACGGCAGCGTTTCACCATACGACATACTCCACAAGTCGGGATTTGCAACCATGGCAGCAGTTGTGAAGCATTGCAAGCGCACGTTATCCCATTGTGACGGGATTTTCCGCTCGAGGCTGAACACGCAGTGTGGTCTGTCTGCGAGAGAAAGGGTGCAGCACGTGATCCAGGACTTGCAACACCTTGCAATTATTTGAAGCGGCTGCCCGTGCAGTCAGGTCCGAGTTGAACTCACTTCTTCGGCTGATGCCAGACGGTCGACCGCGTCCGACAAAGCGAGAGGCCCTCACTACATCGGCAGCGGTTCTGAAAGCCAAGCTTCTCTGCCGCAAGGGAGCCTCAGGCATTGCAAGCAGGCTCAGCCAAGGGAAGATAGTTGGTTTCCCGAATCGCGAAGCCATGGCTCGTCGAGTGCGCGGTGTGTCAGCGCTGGTGGTGGCAGCGTTGGTCTTGGTTGCTGCACGTCAGTGTATTGACTTGTGCTTCGTGACGCCGGGTGCAGGGTCATCCACCAGGCGTGGTGTGGCCACCACTGTGGCAACTGGCTTGGCGAGCCTGATTGGTCTGGAGTCGGCCAAGGCCTATGACCTCCCTGACCTTCCCTATGCTTATGATGCACTGGAGCCATCGATCGACAAGGCCACCATGGAGTTCCATCACGACAAGCATCATCTCACCTATGTGACCAACATCAATAAGGCTCTTAAGGACAAGAAGCAGCCTCCTCTTGTTGAGCTACAGAAGACGGCCATCAAGGAGCCCAGCTGAATTGATCTGAAGCATGTCGATGTGTGTGCCAAATAGACTGGCGCAGAGAGCTTGTAAGCTGTGATCGAGACGCAAGGACGGTGCTGCATTTCGCAACAGTGGCGGTGGCGCCTACAATCACAACTTCTTCTGGTTGGAGATGGCTCCCACTGGCACTGGGGGTGCACCTTCCGAGAAGCTTTCTTCAGCCATAGATGCGTCCTTTGGATCCATGGATGATTTCAAGGCTGAGTTCGATAGTGTTCCCGTCCGCTGCTTCTTGTCTTCTCAACAGCGCCCCCACCCCGCCTCCACCTTTCCTTCCACCAAGCCCACCCCTTGGGGCTTAGGGGTTTAGGGTTTCTGGTTTCGGGGGGGTGGGGGGAGGGGGCAGGAGGTCTTCTGCGTCAAGAAGTGTTTTTTTGCACAACAGTTCTGACTGGCAGCATCGAAGCACAAGTTGCGGTGCAGCACAGGCAGGTCTTGCTAAGTGCGTGCATTATAATCAGCAGTGTCTTGATTCTTGTGCTGGTAGGTCGGGCCGACCTGAGCACGCCAGCCGTTTCTGGCTTCAACGATAGTGTTTTTGGCCCCGTTCTGGAGGGAGGAAGGAGAGGCATGGCTAATGTACGACACAAGGTTCTTGCATGTACAGGCCATGCCGTAAAATAGTAGAGAAAGGAGCATACACAAGGAACACTGATAGAGCATTCAGAATCGCCCTCAGAAAAAACGCGGAACTGAATTCATTGGCAAGCCTAAGGTGGTCACTTCATCCTCTGATAATGTTGGGCAGAGAGAGAGAGAGGGAGAGGAAGAGGCATAGAAGATGAGAGGAGAAGCGTAGAGGAGTGGACGGAGTTTGGAGCATCTGGCCGTCGGGCAGGCCAAGTTCGAAGCCGCTGGCGCTCCTGGTGCTCGCTTCGGTTCGGGCTGGGTGTGGCTGGTGGTTACAGCTGACAAGAGCCCCTGCTCAGATGCTGTTGATATTTCCTGTAAAATCCTCACACATGTTCCCATTTCGACCTGGATATGAGGCGGTTTTTTCACAGGCAAGCACGGATGATGCGGAATGTTTCGTGGCTAGGGCTTGCTGATCGGGTGACGTAAAGACCATCTCCATCCCTAAGCCCTGACATGGCAATTCTCAACCTTCGCTTCACCTTTCCATATCGTTGTTACAATCAGGAAGCTGGCCATTACCTCCACGCCCAACCAGGACAACCCACTGATGGAAGGTGTCGAGGGCACTCCCGGCATTCCCATTCTTGGCTGTGACGTCTGGGAGCATGCATACTACCTGAAGTACCAATACCGTCGCCCGGATTACATCAAGGCGTGGTGGAACGTCGTGAACTGGAAGCAGGTGAGTGCCTGGTACGACGGTGCCATGGGCGGCAGCGCGCCGACCGCGTGATTCAGTTATGGCCCGGGGACAGCACGTCACGTCCTTCGATTTGAAGTTGGGCTTCGAAGCCACACGAAGTACGGAAAGTGAATTCTCGTCCCGGCCGGCACGTGAGGGGCCTGTTGACATGCTATCTAGTTTCGATATATTTAGATTGAGAGTATGAACTAGCCTGTCCATGACTGGACTTTTGTGAGACACGGTTTGCAGAAAAGAGGCACCTGAAAGCCGCAAACAGTTCAGTTTTTTGCCGACCGGCCCACAGGATTAGAAAGCTTGTGCCAGCAAGAGCTTTGCAAAGATTTGATGGACGGGTGTAAGCTTTGAGAGGCATTTCCAGAGCCAGCTGTCGCAAGCCAAGCCACTTCCTCAGGTTGTGGCTTGTTGGCGGAGAGTCCAGCAGCCCAGCATTGACCTGCCAAGGCCAAGGCAGGTAAAGCAAAGCCGAAGACGCCCACACCTCCAGTGGAGCGGCAACAAGTCCCCGTTCGCGACATCGAGGTTCGGCGATGCTTTGCAGTAGATAAGGCAAGCTTGGGCATGAATCAGCAGTCCGTCCGGGAGCCAGTTCAGGAGGCAGTTCATATAGAGAATGGCATTCCCCTCATCGCAAGCTTTTCCTTCATGGCGCAATGTGAAAATCCGTGTGTCTTCATCGTCGGCTTGGTGGCGAGCTTCCTGCCACTCTCGGCTTGGTTCTTCTTCCCGATCTTGACCTTCCCATGGTCTGTTGGGGAAATGGACCGTCCGGGCACACCGAATGGCACACACGGACACGGCCTTGAAGCTCCGCAGAGAGGGGGATGGGCCCCGAAGTTGCAGGGGCCGGGGTCGCCGGGGTGGCCGCGGTCGGAGTCAGAGCCTCGCTTGCCTACTGTGCCGCCCCAGGTGGCCGAGAGCACATCTCTCATAGGATCGCACCCTACAGTGGACATTGTGGAAACTCGTCCGTTGCCGCCGTGCTTTGTTTATAATGCACGGCCCTGCCACAATGGCGAGGGTATTGGAGGCATGTTCCGTCGTATGGAATGGATACTTGTGCTTTCCTCGAAGTACAGCTGCAAGTACGTCTGCAGCACTGGTGATTGGGAGACTGGTGGCCATTCTACAGGCAACGTTGGAGCTTTGTTTGGATGCACGAAGGATCGTGTGAAGGGCAACGCGTCTCTAATAGCTTCCAGATCTATCTTGAACGAAGCACGACTGGTTACAGCATCGTTGCAGTCAGACAAGTCGAGCAAACACGTGGTTCGGGTGAAAAACGGGCAGGCTTTGTTTCGTGGAACCGCACATCAGCTGAGTCCTAGGCCCGACCCGAAGCGAACGAAGCCAGTCGTGTACAAACTGACCTGCCCGGAACTTCAAACTGTAACGCACGAGGTGTCATGGCAGTGGTTGCAGGCCCAGTACAATGCGATTCGGCTCCAAGAGGGTCGACCGTCTGAGTGGGAATCCGCAGCTTTCCGAATCGCTTTGCAGCTTCGCCGGGGCGACCGACCCGACTCTTGTCCACTCTTTCTGTATTTGAATGCCCTGCGCTATCTTTTTGCTGCAGTGCCGGAAATGCTTCCACAGAACACAGAAATCGTAGTCGTGGGCGAGTTGAATCCCGGAAGCAGGGAGTTTGCGTGCCTCTCGGAGTTTCCAAAACTGAAGTTTCTTGCCGGGCGTGCATTATCAGGAAGCGGAAGCAGTGGGTACACGAGATTACGGCGTGACTTGGACACGATTGCTTCCTCGAACGTGTTAATCATTGGAGGGGGAGGAAGCTTTCCGTCCTTCGCGGCAACCCTTCAGGCTGCTGGTGGGATTGTCCTGCATTCCCGAACCAAAGACAGCGGCGTGGATGGATTGCCTTATGCACATGAATTGGACACGTCTGGGCGGTTCAAATGTAGGCAGTCTTTTGACTCCTTTACAGCCTCCGTCCTGCACGGCGGGCACTCTGGCCCAAAGTCTGATGGCCGGGTGCCTGGACAGTCTGAGATGAGTCGTTTTGCTGAAAAGGCCGTGGAGGTCTACAGCTCCTGGTTCAAGACTGACAAACCCTGCGAGAGCAAGACGCCACGAGATGGCTTCAACAAAAAGAAATGTTTCGGTCCAAATTTTACAGTTCCCTCGCTTCAGCCCTGCGCATCAGCTGTGACGATTTCAGTCCCAAGTTCACACTCCCAAGCAGGCAGCGCTGCCACTTCAACGACTGCATTTGAGGGAGATTTGTATCCTTTGGAGAAGAAGTATGTGGCCTGCACCGGGGCGTGCAAGCAGACGAGGTGCCTGGCGACTTCCAAAGATCCCGAAAACCGCTGCGGTGTGAAGCCAAAGTGCTGCGGCCCACCGGGGGCGGGAGCAGACGGCGTCCTTTTGCCGCACGATCGCGTTGCCTTCGTCGTGTTGCGCTGTCACAGCAACATCAACCATGACTTTCATCAAAACTTCTGGCCGCTATATTGGTGGATGACACTCTATGGAAGCTCTGACACGGCGCTCTTGGTGGATAGAAGATGCAGCAACACATCCTACTGGGTAGACGACCTTTTCTGGAATGTAGCACATGCACACAACTGGCGGGTCTACAACTACACGACTGATGTCCGCTACTGTGCACGGAAGCAGCTGCACATACTGCGTTCAGTGGGGCCTTGCTGTGACTACAGCCTAAAACCCAAGAACCTGTTGCACTATGCGAAGGGTAGGATTTGGAGGTCTGTTCTTGGGCGTGAACAGCTGTCTTTACAGGACCACTCCCGAGTTCTAATCTACACGCGTGGCAAGTCTTCCTGGCGGCGGATTGTGGAGCCGGAGCGGCTGAAACCCTTGTTTCATCCCCGGCTGGACATTTCGATAGCGGACGACCCCCCAGCAACCTTGCTTGAGCAGGCACGTTTCTTCTCATCATTCGGAGCTGTCCTAGCTCCCAATGGTGGCTGGAGCCCGAATGTATTGTTCATGGCATCGGACTCTTGCCTCATCGAACTGCATTTGTACAGGAGAGACAGCTGGGTTGTTGACTTTGGACTTGGCCGGGAGATTGGGGAAGTTCTGCTCATCATAGGAGACTACCATGATCCCAAGAAACCGCGGATCAAGCGGCCAGCTCGAGTTGGAGGTGATGATGACTTCCTGGTCACCGGAGGGAAAGACAACCTGTTCAACGACATTTCGCGACAGATGGCGAGCAGCCGAATCTGCAAGCAATACCTCGCAAATGGAAAATATCCGAGGGACATAGCACTGCGATGCATCAAGAAAACAGGGATCTGGTTAAACAACAGGTGATCATTCGGCACGCTGTGCCAGAGGGGCCCTTGGCCAATGAGGCCATGTAGCTTTTGATGCGATTTCCTGAGAAATCCGCCCCGAAGTCCGCGTGCCTGCAGCTCAGGAGGTGCTCCTGACCGTGAAGAGCAACGCGACCATGAAGAGCATCAAGGAGGCCAGAGTCTTGCACGTACTACTCTTTCGCCTCAAGGTAAGTAGTAAGTAAATGTGTGTGTGTGTGTGTGTGTGTTAGTGTGTGTGTGTGGGGATCGTACGCAGCTGTCCGTAGCTATTGAGATCCTTCCGTTCTTCGTGAAAGTTGACGAAGTTGTTGGAGGGCTGCGGCACAAAGGCATTGGCCCGACATGATCAAAGCACAAAACCAAGCACATTGGCGGTCATGGAATGTGGTCACTTCACCCAAAGCAACAACTATCAGAACCGGAAAAGATGTAGATTTCGGGAACCAGCGAGGCCTTGG
>CAJNDV010036588.1:0-22129 GCA_905221635.1 Symbiodinium sp. CCMP2456 | reverse complement strand
CACACACACACACGCACACACACCTTTGTACACATATGCATAAACACGATAACTGAACGTACGGACAGAGCACACCTGCTGATACATGCTGTCGAGTAGCAATTGGGGGCGGAACACCAGCTCATGCAGGGGTAGCTGCAAGTTGAGCTGATATGGCTGCAGCAAACAGCCGACAGGAGCCGACAGGTCAGCGTCTGCAGCATGCAGAAACCCGGGGTGGAGCCTGCACACTGCCTGCACGCTCCGACTCACAAGCCGAACATCCGAGGCTCGGACCGAACCACCCCAATTATCACACAGAGTGCGAACATGAAATGAGTCTCACACCTTCCCTTGCCTTCCCTTCCCTCCGTCCCTCTCTCCCTCCATCCCGTCCTTCCTTCCATGAAGCAACCCAGACCCACGTCTACCCTTGCAAGATGCACAGCATGCGACCCAGCTGCAACCGCCAAGAACGGTATCAAGAAGGCCCACCTTCAGGAGATCTCTAACAGCAGTATGTGTCGTCTAAGATCTAGAAGGTACGCATCCAAAGAACTGGGGCCGCGACATCCAGGGGTCGACGGCTGTGATGCTGACGATGAAGTCCGCGTTGTCGCCGAAGATGCCTGCTTTGCTTGATCGGGAAAATCACGGGTGCGAATCGTTAGAGGGAGATCACCCCTGCAAAGAGCTCATTCGTACTGCACGGCAAGCCTCGCAAAAACAGGGTGTTCATGACTGACCTCAGTGTAGGGTCGTCTTTGGACGTGACCCCCGCGCATGTTCGGACGTGCTGCAGAGGGCTACGGGGCTCGACCGGCCTTTTGGCTGCGGAGCCGAACACGCCGCAGCCAGGCAATACTTTGCAGTCTCAACCCCTGCCCAAACTAATCTTCAGGCTGCGAGCAAGAGCCTCATGTGAGATATGCTGCCAGCACACAATACGGAATCGAAGTAAGCCGCAGTGCCGATCTCGCTTCCATCAGCGAACAACCTGCTCAAGCATGTGACACGATGCTGCGCTGCAGATGGTGGTAGCTTGCTTGGAAGTGTTCTCCTGCCAGACCCTGCGAACACAGCGCGAAACTGCAAGCTGCGAGAGCCTGAACATCACACTGCAGAAGTAGATGAGGATGATCCACACTCCGAAGAAGACACCTCAGTACCCCACCGTTTCCGTAACAGATTGCTGGTCAGTCCAGAGCCAACATCCTCCGTTAGAGCACTGCCTACACAACGACCTTCGTCCCAGTGGCTCACGGATCGCATGGCATAGGCGAGACCCTTCAGGACGATCATGAGCTCGGGGCAGGCCCGCAGAATCTTCGTCATCCTTCCGTAGCTTGAGCGGAACGCAGATCAGGCCTGACATCTTGAAGCCTGCGCCGAAGCCTGAAGATGACTCGAATGATCGAAAGCCGGGCATACCTCCATACCCGCAAGCGTACCTTCAATATACCACCCTGTCTCGCTGCATCATGCACCAGACGAGTCAACCCAAGGCTTCCCCCCAACTGCAACGACAGCCCTCCTCGTCAGCCGAAAGACCCTCAGGGGAGCACAGTCTTCAGTCTGCTCACGCGTTCCAATCGCTACGCACATGCAACTTGACGTGGCATGCGGACTTTACGTAGCCACTTCAGCGGTCAAAATGCGGTGGCAGGTTTTCGGTTTGGTTGCTGTTGAACGCTTGCGCAGTGCTCGACTGTTGGGCAACTTGCATGAAATTTCTGCATGTTCCCAGGTCCACCGCCTTTCGTCACATACCCTTGTCCAACCCGGTTCGGAGAAGCTCGCAAGTCGCAAGGCCCACCTCACCAAGCGTAGCATCCGCAGAAGGCCGGTGCCCTGTATCATCGACGCTTGCTGCCCGGTAACCTCGGCAGCAACAGGTCAGCCCGACGGGATCTTTGCGTGAATTCTCCCTCATCCATGGCAGGCGGCAGCAAGGACAAGGGTCAAAATCCAGACCTCTCCAACGGTGAGCAGCACCAAAATCCTTGGAGGGTGGATGGGGTATTATGCTGATGTTCCCGGGCTGCGACGCTCCAGTGCAATCTCCGCCCGAAACAGCGCGCCTAGATCTGCCAAGCCACATGTCGAAGACGAACCAAGGATCCTTCACAGAGTTGCATTTCCTGTCGCGGAAGTACAGGCCAGAACCCAAGACCGAGGCGGGCAGTTTGTGCCCTCGGCCCAGCTTCTGCAAAAAAACGGCACTCAGCCAGGGCCATGAAAGCTGGGTTGCCTTTGACTCCTGCTTCTGTGGGGCCGCGCATCACACCCCGCAATGCAGACCCGCCCAGCCTTCCCCGTCTGGTCCGAGCTATCGAAAACGCACCGCAACAGCCAAAGCCCATACTTTTGAACCCCCAAGCATGACCGACCGGGAAGTGCCTAGCCACACTTTCAACACAAATGTAGTCGCTCCGGATATAATCCCAAGCTGTCGGTTTGCTGCTTCTGTCTCCAGGAGCAACACGCGGGGGCTAAATGGCGTGGGGGGCATCAGTTCTGAATCGCCTCTGCTTCTTCTGCTGCTGCTGCTGCTGCTGCCGCTGCTGCAGCTTCGGCTGCAAGTATTCGAGATGTCGCGAAACATGTCAGCTAAAGCAGCCATTTTTGTGACCCACATGGCACGCCAATGACAGCCCCGCGGGGTCACAGTCTAAGTATGTGGCTGCGAAACAGCATTGGCCATCAATCAACAAAGCCACGTCCCACTCGGCACTTGTGCAGTTCCCGGGCTCGCCCAGCCTTTGAAAGGCACAGAATCGCACCAAGATCTCCACGATGAAGTATGTGCCTTATAATGAATCGTCCAAAGCGCGCCTGCATTTACCAAACCCTTTCAAGAAGCGAAACGCTTACGGCGGTCTTGTGATCAGGCTGCAGAACACATTCTCCATAATCTGGAAGACAGGGTCCGCATCTATGAGGGCCGCAGCAGTGTTGAGGTCAGCGTCCACTGCAATCCACAGTGCGCTGAGGCAGACCTCACAGCGAGCCAGAAGCCCACATCGTTTGCCGCGTCCCTCTGTGCTGAGGCACACGCAATTGACAGAGTGACATTCTCGAACATGGGGCTTTTGGCAATCCTTTGTGCCAGACCAGTCTCGTGGTAGTATTCAAACCTTCGCTCCGGGCATGCGGACAGCATAGAATGGCATAAAGGCTTCTGGACTTGAGACGGTTCCCTTACACCGCTCCGAATCAAAGGAACATGTCAATTGGCTCAAGTTCGAGTTATCATTTCCTTTTGACGGCCGTTCCTGGCATTCCTGGCAAATGCCACTTCCTGCTAATAACCCCCTTGTGTATCCACGACATTGGAAGTCAAACCTGAAAGCAGCTTTGCTGCAGACGATCGCAAGCAAGCACTTTCACGCCTGCCCCTTTCTGACGAGCATGGTTTCCCGACAGAACATGCACCGTGCTTCAGATCGAACCCTGCCCACCCTCCTTTTGCAATGATGCCGATAGTCACAAGTCCTGCATCCACAGCGCCGTGCCGCCGTGACGACGAGATGACTTGACATCCCGACGGTCCTGCAGAGAGCAGCACCCCGAAACATCCAGGGCGGAGAGGGAGGGTCAAAAATCACAGGGCTCTGGTTCTAGGCCTATGGCCCCAGAGCCTGAATGTTTTGGGTGACTGCAACTCCCACCCAACCTCCCAAAGGAGCACTAGCATGTTACATACACATGAATGTTTCTTCCAACATGCACCGTGCTTCAGATCGAACCCTGCCCACCCTCCTTTTGCAATGATGCCGATAGTCACAAGTCCTGCATCCACAGCGCCGTGCCGCCGTGACGACGAGATGACTTGACATCCCGACGGTCCTGCAGAGAGCAGCACCCCGAAACATCCCTCTGCTGAGTACTTTTTACGTAGCGGTGCTGTCGTCGGAACTGGAGTCGCTGGAACTGTCGGGAAAGCACCTGTCGCACTTGCGAGCCCCTAGAGGAAGCTCGTCAGATCTAACAAAAGCATTTACTCCATGAGGCCATCCGCAGAGAGTCCTCCAAGTATTTGGGGGATGAAGATAGCCATCCACCGAGGCTTTGTGCCACGTCTTTCGTCTGTCCGGATTCTGAATGTAGGAGCTGGGTGCAGCGAGTAGCTGCTTCTTGAGCAAAGCAATCTCTTCCTGCGCCATGCTACGCAGAGGACCCTTTATCCTTTCAGCGATGAACTCCGCGCGCTCGAGCTGAGTGGGCCGTCTTGAAGCACACTGGTTCTTGACTTCCTCGAGAGCTCGCGCTAGTTCATCCAATCTTTCGTGTAGCTCCTGGTGCACTTTGTTACGGACATAGTCTCGGCTCATCTTCTTGAGAGGTGCCGTCTTAGCGTAGTGAATCAGCATGGCGCTTTTCCACCGCGCCATAAGCTCAATCTGATATATGTGCACCCCCTCGCTGGCGAGCAGCACGGCTCCACCCGTCCGCAAAGAGTGCCCGCCGAGGAGCTCATTGCCGTCGGCGTCCACCACTGAAATGCCCGCACGACGATGCCATTCCTTGACGGTCTCCACAACTGACTCCTTGGACACCGCTCCGCCCCTCAACGAAGGAAAGAAGGGCAGCCCGGGGGGCAGGGCTCCGTTCTCGTCGCCGAATATGTCCTTGAGAAACTCCATCTGCCGCACAGCCGCATGAAACGGGCAAAGCCAGATGGTGTTGGCATCGCAAAGACAGCGCCACTCCCGAGTAGTGGTAAGAGCGGCGCTGTCCGTCTTGGAAGAGGGCAGCAGCCAGGAGACCACCTTTGTGACAAAGTTCAGCGTCACGCTGGACGCCAACGAAAGGCTAAGCTCGATCTCGCGCAGAATAAAGAAAACTCCGAGAACCGCCAGATTCCAGGCCCCTATGGGGCCGCCAGAAACTATTGGTTCCGAAGCGCTGAGCTGCTCCGTGGGCAACTCAGCAACTTTCTCCACTTGCAGCGGTTCCGACTGACGACTGGGCCCCAGTCCCCTTCTTACGCTGCGCTTGACTTCTCGAGCCTCCTGATCAAGGAGGATGGGCCAGCTCCCCGTGATCCTAATGTGATGTTGCTTCGCCTTGGTCAGGTAGTTAGGAAAGCTGCGGTATCCACGAGCTTTGAAGACTGCTCCCACCGCCCTTAGCTTCTCACCAGTGAGGGGAAACGCTGGTTCAGCATCGGCCCCAAACCAGCTCTCATGAACAGACTGCCACGTTCTCAGTAGAGCCGCGTTGGGGCCTTTGGCAGAGGCAGCTTCCATATCGGAAAGCAGGCTGTCCATGGCGGTACGCTTCTCTTCTTCAGGGATTCTGCCACCAGACCACTTCGGCGCTCCTCTGCTGAACCGCGTAGTTGGCGCATCTGTGCGCTTGGCCCATTTGGCGGCAGGTTGTTCAGACCCCAGGGCTATGGCATTAGTTTCACAAGCAGCGCTCCCTCTTGGCACATCTGGATCTGGTTCCATCTGCGCAGCACGTTCATTGACCTTGGCCCAGTCAACCCTGGGGAGGAACGGGATCCCTTTTCTCTTCTTCATTGAGCCAACAAAAGCTGCGGATGCAAGAACAGAGCTCGCGTTCATACATGCAGCAGTGCATCAGCTCACAAGCGTGCAAGACATGACAAGTGCAAAAACATGGACCCTCAGCACAAACGACGCATGACATGAAAAGTGCAAGAACGTGGACCCTCAGACCTAAGTCAATCAAGCTCGCTCAAGCTCACTCAGCAGAGGCATGAATGCAAACCTACACTCCGAGATAGCCGTGCCCGGGATGCGGAAGGTTTTGGGCAGGGTTGCACCAACGTGTCGTTAGCTGCATGCACTCCGAGCCGGAAGGAGCGAGAGGCCCCCTACTAGTCCGCCTTGCTTGCGGCCGACTCGCATAGAAGAAAATGCTTGTCTCTGGGAGGCACTTTCACCTCCGTTGCCTGCTGAAGAACTGCCGGCAACCTAAAAGTCTTTCCAGGCTGAAAGCGCCTGCTGAGAAGATCAGAGACAGTGTTTGATACACCTGGGATGTGTTCGTGCCACCTTGGACGATAGCTGCAGCGACTGAAATCAAGCGCTAACTCACGTGCAATGCGCCCCAGTCCCCTGGCCTTGGGTTTGGCGTGCAGCTTTATCAGCAAGCTAAGTGCCGAGACGCTGTCCGACCCAATGTGCAGCTCAACTCCGCGTTTGACCCACTGCGAGCTCCACACTCGCAGCGCGACCAGCAAGGCCAAGGATTCCCAGACCTGTTGTCCATCAGGGGATCCGCGTTCTGCTTCGGCCAGCTCTAGGTCAAAGACGCAGAGGGCATCAGAAAAGTAGGCAATGGGCGTGTTGTTCATCGCCAAGAAGCCGCCGATGCCCCATGGGCAAGCATCGGTAACTATTCGCATTTTGATGGCCCTCCCGAAGTAGTGGCTGACCTTGTACTCTCGGATCAATGATCCAGCCTCGCCCCGGTAGAAGGCAAGGAACCAAGCGGTAACGTGCGCCCATTGTTTAGTCCAGACGCAGTTCTTGGGACGAGATTCCGGGCCACAACTGTTTATCACGGCCCAGAGGTCCGTCAGGAAGGGACGCCATGTGTCCACAACGCCCGCCACGTAGTTGGCCTTCCCCACGTACCTCTGGAGGTCCCTGACGCTGATGACATTCACCTTCTGGTGCGCCTCCGTGGCCTCAAGGATCTCTTGCATCAGTTCCGCTTTGCCTGTCACCGTCACTTTGCCGTCTTTGCCAGCCTTGATGTGGTAATGCACGCCGATCCAAGTGAAGTCGGCGCCGCGGGAGGCCTTACCAAAAGCCAATGGAATCCGGAGCGACAGCCACAGACAAATCAGGATTGAAGCTAGGCGATCTCGCTGACCTTGTGCGCCTGCCACCAGAAAACACGGGTCGTCCACGTATACTTGCAGTCTTGCTCTCTCCGACCGAAAGAGAGATTGACTGAGTCGCCCGATGAAGGCGGCCACTCGTCCGCACACGACCGGAGCATTCTTGCTCCCCTGAGTTTGCGTCAGGAAGACGATGTATCGAAGAGGGCCCCCGGCTCTTTCGCGATATGCAGTGGTGAAATAGCGACGCTCCTCATGTTGAAGTGGAACCGAGTAGAACCAGTCCTTAAAATCGAGGACCAGAGCTTCCACTTCTTCGCCCTCCGCGCGGCTGAGGAGGTAGAGTGAATCATCCACCAGGTCAGTGGGGCGGGGTAGCTGTACCCTACCCCCCTTATGCGCAAGCAGGTTGGCGCCGGATTCCCGGCAATCAAGAATGAGCCTACGCTTGGTGGTCCCATCCGGCCTAACCTTGGTGACCATGGCGAGCTTAGAAGTCAGCGGAGGTCCGCCCAGCCAGTCCTGACAGGACTCCAGATCGTCGAAGACCTTGACATAGCCCGTGTCGATGAGCCTCTGAATCTCGGGCAACGCCATGGGGTCGTCCTCGACAGACTTGTAGTTCTCGTGGCCCGCGGGGTCGTGGAAATAATCCTGGCTCTCATCCTCATCTTGTTTCGCACCGTCCTGGGGGAAGATGCCGGGATCACCGATGGGGCCAATGATGCCCGCCGGCGATCCATCTCGAAGCCAGCTTTCAATGAACTACGCGTCCGGGTCGTTGGCAACCCGGCCCCAAGCTCCCAGCATCTTGTAGTCCAGGCCCTGTTCTAGCGTGTGCCCGTCAGTGTTCAGCAACGCTTGAAGCTGGCTCCTGATCTCGCCAATGTGCTCCTGATTGGGGGCTTTGGTGGCGTCGTTGGAACCGATGGCCTCAAGGCATTGGCGCTGCAGGTCGGGATGCGTTTCCAAGTAACGGTCCAGCGTGTGGAAGATAACCTTGCCGATGCGATCGTAGCCGTTGATGGACTCCATGGCCTTTCTGGGATGTCGCATGCCACCTAGATGCGCGTCAGCGTCCTCCCCATCGACATGGCCTTGCTTTCCCCTTAGCGCCGGCGACCAGGAGAGGTGAGGTACCACTCCAGTGTTCACAAAGTCCATGCGCGACATCACGCCCGGCTCTTCTCTAACAAGAACGTTCTTCCATCTGCCGGTAAGTTTCCAAGGGGATGCCTTCACCGATTGGTTGTCGTGCGCCCCCTTGAGCCTGCGAGCGAAGTACTCGTTGAGGCCACCGGGATAAGCCGCCGCAGCCTTGGTGAGGTATGGGGCAAACCGGAACTTAGCTCGCCTAGCCTCGGAAGACAAGATCATGGAAGCGTGCCAATGGTCCGCCGGGATGAAAGGCTCCTTCCCTCTCAGAGGAGGGTGTGCTGCCTGCTTCCACGCGCCTGTGCTTGGGAGCCTCCACCATCGTTTGGAGTGCCGGCATGTTGAAAGGGCATCCTCCAGGTCCACCCCGAAGTGCATTAATGAAGTAGGCTTTTCCGAGGCTGCGCCGTAGTTGCACTGTGCCAATTTGGTAAGGTGGACTCCTTTTAGCCCCAGGATACTCTTGATCTCCGGCAGGTTCAACATGCTGATGGCGTCCACGTGCTCAGAGAGGGCCGGCTGCTCAAGGATGACGGGCTTGCCCATGTCGTAGAACAGCATGAATGTGTCAGCGGCCCGTAATGCGAGAAGCGTTCCCATACGGACGTCCTCCTTCTCCTCCGGGCTGAGTCCAGGCCTGCCGTAAATGTCCCGTTTGCCTGGTAGCCGAAGCGGCCTTGGTCCACCATCGCTTTCCCTGCGAGCGTTCGAGAAGGTGTGGCAAGGAGGGCCCAACAGGCCCCCATCAAACTCTCCCCGAGAAACTCGTTGTCTAAGCAACTGAAAGGTGGCGTCATCGGCGAGGTCAAAGGCATCGCCGTTCACGATGTCCCATTCCTCGCAGTCGCAGCCCAAGGATTTTAATGAGGCAGACAACCCATCTGTGCGACCGGCCGGGCCACTGAACATGTGCAGGAAGCGAGGCCTTTGGCTCGTGCGCGAGGTGGATGAAGATGGCGTCACAGGCAACGATGCTTCCGGGGCTGAGGGGGCCTCAATCCGTGCCTCGCCGGGGCACATCACACAGGCGCCCTCTTCCGTGCCCCTAATGGGGGAGTGAACTCCCCCAGCTCAGGCCTTGCCTTTGCCCCCCCCCTTTCGCCCGCCTCCCTTCGGTTTAAAGGTGCGGGGCTGCTTGGGGCCAGATTGAGGGCAAGCTTGGGCTCCATGATCTTCGGACAAGCACTTGGCACACTGATGACGAGTCCTTCCAGTCTTGATGCAAAACCCGTTGCGATCTCGCTCCAGGCACTCTCCTTTCTGAAAGCCTCGACACAATTCGGTGCCACGCCTATTGTGTGTGAGAAGGCCGTCCTCGCCAATCATGTGCTGCCTGACACTGTCTTCACGCTTGCGCTTGGTGGGAGCTGAGGGCGCGGACGGAGGCCGGTCCACGCCAAAGTTGCCAGGTGCATCCACCGGAGCGTCGATGCCCAACATCTGGGATGCCTTCTGCGTCTTGGCCAGGATAAGCAAAGCCGGTTCCTCCAGCTCGCGGTGCCAGAAAGCATGGTCCTTGACAATCATGTTCCACACCCACTCCCAAGGCTTCTTGGGATCGAAGTCGTGTGTCCCTCCAGCGGCAGTGGCCTTATCGCGCTCCTCCTTGCCCTGGCGCCTGAGTCTTTCTGCAAGTTCCAGCCTGGCTCGAACATCGGCCTGATACAAGAGGGCCCAGCACCCCCTTCCATAACGCTCGTGGTATGACCGGATGTGATGCTCATAGCCATCCAGTCTGGCCGGAGAAATCTGGCCGAACATGATGCAGCCAGTTCTAAAGACACTGTAGCTCTCCCGCCAAGCCTCGAAGTCCGCCGGGCCGTTGATCTCCACCGGCACGATCTCCCCTTGGGCGTTGAGCTTAATGCCTTTAAGTCTGATCTTCTTGGCCAGGCGGTGATGGTAAGGTCCCCAAACCGCCATGTCTGTATACGGAGCCCTGCCACTCTGAAACAAAGCATGCAGCGTGGTGAGCTGTTCCGAACTCAATTCTTGATTGGGGGGTGGAGCGGCTCCGATCTTATTGCTGTACCTGGCATAGGCATCGGTGATGGCCACCTCGTCCAAGATGTCCACCTCCATGTCATCAGTCTGGTTGATGACAGCGCTCAGCTTCACCTTCCTTTTTGGGGAGGATGTGGCCGCTGCAGCAGGTGCAGCGGGAGCACTCGTAGGAGTGGTCTTCAAGCCAACTACTACTCGGCATGTCCTTCCTACAAGCGCGCCCTGTCCAGCCTGACGAGGGGTGGGGTCCTGCATGACCAAAGTCCCAGCCTCCATAGTTGGAATCTTCCACTTCTCCAGCAGCCTAGAAAAATCATCCTCGGGAATCAGAGCAAAGATTCTGGGATGGTCGCGGCCGTCGGAGCCTAGGAGATAACACAAAGATCCCGCCAAGGTGTTCTTATCAGCTGGATCCCCGGTGAGGCCAGCAAATGCCATGACATCAGACAGGGCCTTGAAAGAAGGCCAATCGGCTTCAGGCGGATCAATAGTCATTGATGCGAACCCGCAAGCCTGAAGGCAACAAGATCGACTGGCTCTGATGAGCGAGCGGTGCTCGCCAAAAGGTGCCTGAGCACAAGCCCAGAATGTAGATGACCAGGCCTATGGCTGCCAGCACAGAGATATCGAAAGGTAGGGAGGCTGAAGAAGAACCCACCCAGATAGTCAGTGCAGACGACATGCCCAGGCCCGAAGGATCTCAAAAATCACAGGGCTCTGGTTCTAGGCCTATGGCCCCAGAGCCTGAATGTTTTGGGTGACTGCAATTCCCACCCAACCTCCCAAAGGAGCACTAGCATGTTACATACACATGAATGTTTCTTCCCAACTATAGGGGCAAGTGGCACATTGTAAGGTGGCTTCATCGAAGCGAGCTGCGCATCCCTCTTGAGCTGATCTGCACCGGCAAACCTTAGGCATCGATCAGTGTTCGGACGAGAAGCAAATTCCAAAGGTTCACGTCGCTTGAAGAGTTCGAAATGCGGCCGCAGCGACACGGAGGCTCTTTGAGTTTCCACTCGCAGCTTCTTCTTCGGATCCAGTTGAGCGGCCGGCCGCCTTAGAACGGCTTGGCATCACACAAAGCCCTGTATAGCGTATCTCACCGGGGCACTTCTTCTCCTTCTTCTTCGGAAATTCCACATTATTGGAGTCGGTTTGCGCCTCATGGGGCGTGATTGTCTGAAGCAGGGACATCTTCAGGTACACTGGTCCTGGGGCACCTGCAGCCCTGTCGTGGGTATCATTCTCCTGCAGGTGCAAACAGCTGAAGGGCAGCTTGATTCTCTACACAACTTCGGCCAGCGTGGGATGATGACAACAGCGTGCTTCGTACAAGTATTTAGTACTGTTCACTATTCCGTAGAAAGTCATCCTCTACGCCTGAAGCGAGAGTGGGTGCAAGCATCATCCACCACAGAAGAGCTCAGAACATGACGATGTGCAGCTACAAATCGAACTCATACAGTAGTTGAACACATGCGTGAAGTCGCTCCGTCTGCAAGCCAAGGTCCCGCAGCCGAATGGGATGCCTGCCAAGCGTTTGGGTGTCGCCATCCCAACAGAAATCACCTATTGTCCAAGTACTACCAGTAGGAACTTTCACAACCGTCCAAGATTGCAACTATGCTGTCTTCTTGTTCCGATTGTACAAATGCCCACCATTTTCTGCGCAGACTCTCGTGAGATGCCCACGGCAGGGAGGAAAAAACAGTTGCCGATCTCAAAAATGAGGAGAAGTGAATCAGACACACAGGCTTACCGCCCGCTCAGAATCGAGATTCGCGAATTGAAAATCAAATCAAATACACATTCTACTGGAAGCCTCGAACCGACGGAAGCTACGAAGCAGAACCGACACTTCTCCAATTCCTACGACTTCTACAAAACAGCACGTGATCAGGAAGTTTTGCAAGACAGCAAAAAGGGCGATACCTAGATCCGGGATGTCACTGAGCAGGAAGCGGGAGAAGAGGAAAAGCCGAGCCAAGGCAGAAACATGGCACCGTGGCCGCGTACCGCAGAGGATGCAGATGGCTCATGGATCATGCTGCAGTCCCTACCATCCATCAAAAAGCTTATGCAAGCACAGCCCGCCCAAAGGAACTTCAGGGCAGCCTCTAGAGGAAGAGTTCCTCTAACAGGACAGGCCGGGCTCCCCGGCATCGGGGCGACAGCCTCGCCGGTGCTGGCATGCTCCTGCATGCAAGAAATGTCGGTCTGAGCGCTAGACTGGTACAGACCTACTCCACCTAACGCTGCTTGAGGCCCTGCCTCCAAACAGTCTCTGCTCTGCAATCTCCGAGTGGCCTTGCAGCCCCGAATATGAAAGGAGTTCTGAGAGCTGGAATGGCGCGGCGTCGGCTCATCCGGCTCATCCCATTCATCCCATTCATCCCATTCGAAACAGTCGCCAGCTGAGCACAGTGCAGCCCGAAACGAAGGTCGGCGCCGGGTTGGGGAAGACTCCTGAGAGACAGTCAGGCAAGGACTACCTACTGGCAAAAGACATGGCATCGGCATTGGTGAGGTGATTGCCTGGGACGCTGCTCTGTTTCCACACATCGAACACGTCAACTTCATTCGGAGCATGCTTGGTTCAGTGGTCGCACGTCCTTCTGCGGCTTCTCCAGGTCGCCAAGCGCATCACTGCCCGTTGTCGACACGAGCTTATCCTCCGGAACGCAGACCGGATGCAAGAGACCAGACCGTTCTCTTTGACTCAGAGGAGCTACGCAGCAGATCGCCGAAGGATGAAGTAGAGGCTAGGAATCAATGGGGCGGCTCCGACAGATCGGCGATACAGCCGAGCGAAAGACGCTTAAACTTGTGGCCTCTCAAGCCCTCCCAACGAGAAATCCATATCCCTCGTTGCTCAGACCCAGATGCATGCTTAAATCTTATGTTCTCAAAGTCTTGAGGCTTAGGGCCCCTGAGGCCGCAGCTCAAAGCCAAAAGCCAATAATAACACATGCGATCCCTGAAGCCTCTGCCCTAACTGACACTGGGTTCGCCATCCGATCTGTCTTTCTTGGGCGTGCTTGCTGATTCCGCGATTGGGATCTATGACGCAGTCGCCTCGATCTGGTATGACCCTGTAAAGGCCTGCCTCGTTCAGCGATATTGTGCGCGAGCTTCGGAGGGAGGTCCTACCCGAACGACGCACAGCACGATCCCAAAAGCCGTCCGAACAGGCTGAAGAGTCTCAGCATGCGTGCTAGGAGTTGCAGTGAATAACGGTTGCGTAACGTGCCTCGCTGCGGCAGAGGGACCTGACTCATGAGCACTGCACACTGCGCAAGCACCACGTGCAAACACTACTGAGACATGCGCACTGGCCCTGTCACCATCTATTGTGGGATGATGCGTGGAGCGAACTGATCCTAGAGTGAGAACTTCGAATCTCCAGATCAGTGGCTCTCCGGGCCAACGTCTAGGAGCGACTTCAGCGACAGGTAGTCAACGCCCATGAACTGCAGGAAAAGCATGAACGTAAGCCAACAGCAACGCAAAACATCTGAGGCGGCTTGACACCTCACGAACAGAAGCGTCGAAACTGACACTGATTCACTTCGCAGACATGGTCATCATTTACCGAGTTAACTGTCACAACTTCAGAACATAAACCAGGAGCAAGTCCCGGTCAAGCCAAGCAAAGACATGAAGGCCGCCAGCGCACTTTGCACACAAGTCGCCATGCAGCCTTCTGTACACGGGCCATCTCGCCAAGCATAAGTCGAACTGCTTGAGAGGATTGCTTCTTCGAGCTTGCCTCAGCATGTCATGTGTCCGCCAGGCAAACAAACCTGTTTGCACGCGAATTTCGGCACAAACAGGAGTCAAATCCGGGTTGTGCAAGCGAGGAGCCACGTCCCCACGGAGGTTCTCGAAACCTGACTCAACGTTGGCCTTCACCAAATCGACCTTTGCACCTGGCAGTCTTCGTAAGGCTGCAACATGGCTTTCTTCTAACCGTCAGCACATGTACAAGTGTGTGTGGGACGTGCCACTAAACAGCGATGTCGAAGGAAATCATGTAATTTGGGGTGCCTTGGTCAGCAGCTGCGAACTCAACCAGCTCCTGCGTTCATCTGCGGAGTGAGGGAGGCCTTGCCCTATACCTAAACTGCACCAAGCCGCAAGCCCCTGGTCCCAGTCCCGAGTCTCGCCCAGGCACTCGTTTGAATGGCTCATCTCTTGCCGCAAGCCTCGCAGAGCGCAGCGCGCACAACAGAGCGCATGAGCGCGGCCAGCTCCAACAGCTCCGAATATCGAAGAACACAAAAACCGTCCAAATCTCATGCGACCACAATGGCACGGTCTTCGAGGCTGCAAAATAACCGCCGTAAATGCCTAACGCAGCCGCTTGGCGGAAGAAGGCACTAGTGCTTGCTCAGCCGCTCTGAAGGTCGGACTGCAGAGAATGCAAGAGTGCCTGAGGGTTCTAAGAAACACTCAGAGAATTGCAAGGGATCTTCCTGACTCGCAACACCTCGCAACTCTGGATATTGTTCATCTGCGCGTGTCGTTTCAGCCACGGCCCATGCCAGGCCTCCAGCTTCACATATCCAGTCCTGCAATCACTGAGAGCTGGCGCAGTACTTTCTCTGCTGCGACGGTGCTTGCTGTAGCAACATCTGCAAACTTCCAGAGACTCATAAAGCCGCTGCAGTAACATTACGCGACTGCAGAGGCTGCGCCATCCCAAAACAAAATCGGATCCTGTCGTGCAGAGACTCTTCGATTTGATCGCGTAGCTCGTGCAGGTCGTTTCTGACACAGCGGTGGGCAACCAGGGAACTTGCAGGCATGGCACAGCACGACAGCTCTGAATTGACTCTTTTTGCCTCTCGATGCACCGCTTCCCAATAAGTCACCAAGCTCGAAGCTTGAAATTAATTGGCATGCCCCGCTAAGATGTTGACCCCGTTCACACGCAGATATGGCCGTGGCTTGTGTGAGTGCAGATGCCTGAATGCGGCCTTGCTCCATTTCCATCAAAAGCCCCATTACATGCGACCACTGACCTGAAGCGATGCATGCAGCCATGATGGAGTTGTACACTGGAGTGTCGCATTCCATGTGCTTCATCTCTGCAAACACAGCCAAGGCGATCCGCCAGCAAAATCTGCTCTCACACGCGCTCAACACTGCACTGTACGTCATTATGTCACCTTGCAGATCTCCGTGCTCGAGTTCGCGAAGAAGGGCGATGGAGTGCTGCCAGTGTTTCCCCTTCTCGCAAGCGCTGACAGCTGAATTGATAACTATGGTATTCGCCTCCACGGTGCGATGCTTCATCAGACCGAGAAGTGCGAGTGCACGATGCCATTGATCGCCACGCTCGCATGCATTCATGCATGCACAAAAAACAACGGAAGTTGCCGAGATTCTCTGATGCATCGCAAGCTCCAGCAATGACAAAGCCCGCTGCCACTGTTCACCACGCCCACATGCAGAGGCTGCTGCGCTGTAACTAATCAAAGAGGCCCGATTTGTCGGAATCATGGAGAGCAGCCACAAAGCTTCCGGCCACCGTGCACACCTTCCGCAAGCACTAATGGCCGAATTGTACGAAATTACATCCGGCTCCAGCTTCACATTCTCGAAATGCTGCAAAATCGCCAATGCACCTCGCCACAGGTGCCCTGTGTCGCATGAAGTGATTGCAGCATTCATCGATATCACGTTTACCTTGGCCAACACAGCTTGTACATGCAGCACAACGGAGACAGGCAACTCATGAATGAACAAGGGCAGGGCGGGGAAGTTGCCCTCTGATACAATTACCCGTGCTGAGCCGTCATTTGTGATAACTCGTGGCTACAGCCACAACAACAGCGACGATGACGAAGCACGGAACACAAACGTCTTTCCCACATAAGACTGAGATGCCTGAAGCCACAGGCTTGCGGCCAGCGAAAGACCACGCAATGCCTGCTGCCAGCTGGCCTTCGCACAGGAGCTCATCCTTGCAACAAACGAGGAATGACAACAACTGTCCTTCAAATATGGCTTTGATTCACAGTAACAGTACAGTAACCTTCGTAGGGTTAGGACGGGGGGCACACCGGAGCTAACTACATCTTGGTGACATACGCCCTGAAGCAAAAGCTTCGCTAAGCGTCACAGCGTTGATGGTGATGGTGTCCATGTTACACCGCTTGCTCCACACATCCGCGAGCAACTCCAAACTGATCTGCCTCGGTTTTTTCGCAAGTGAAAACTCCGAACATCTGGGACTTCTCGCCAACTCTGGAACTGAGCCGAGAACCACCTGCTGGACTTCTCACAGGCACTGATAGCCGCATTGCACGACATGGTGGTGGGTTGCAGGTGGCCGCGGCGCATCTCTTCAATCCAAACTGTGGCCAGTTCCCACTCGGCGGCCTTCCTCGGCTCCCACTGACAAGGTGCAGAAAGGCAGCCAAAACCTTGCAAGTTAAGCTCTTCAGGTTGTTAAGGCTGTTAAGGCTGTTGAGGCAAGGCACTCACAGGAACCCACCGCCGAGTTGAAGGTCACGGTGTTTGGACGGAATCCACCTCCTGCCGTCTCCACCATCGCCACAGCATCTCTCCAGCGACAGGTTTGCCTCCACCCCCCTACTAGACCCTTGCTTTCTTGTGCTTGAATAATTCCGCAGTTATGACAACACACAGATGCCCAGGTACCCATATGCAAACACCATGGCATTGCAGCCGACGATGTTGGGCTCGAGAGCTGCTAATGACAGTGAAGAGAAAAGATTCGCAGCAATTTGCCACTGCAATTGCTTGCCTTGGGCTGCAAGCGTAGCTCCGTCATGTTCAGTCAGCACCAGCCGCGCGAACAGAACAAGCGAATCTCGAGAGGCAAATGCATCACTTCTGGCTGCATCCTGGTAACCACAAACAGACAAGACTGTGACTTCGGTAATGATCTCTGTTGACATACCGTCCGGAATAGATGCCCGAATGTGGAGCGCAGCCGGCCAACCTCGGGGACAGGACAGGACAACCCAAAACTGACGGCAAACTTTCGACTGCTCCATGTCATGATATGTAGTGGGTTGCACTTGTCTACTTAGAGGCTAGGAAGCATGCCTTGATGCACATCTCGTCTGTTCTCGTGCACAGCGTCATCACGGTCGGATGCTGCCAAAGCCGTGTTAAAAGTGACAACGTTTGGCTCCAGGCCCATGCCTCGGTTGAAGGATTGTACACAACGCACAGCCCCTGAGTGCAGGTGCTCACTATTCTCATGACTCGAGCTCTTGAGTGCCCCATAACGACAACTCGCCAAGCCACTTCGAACCATGGAAACGGCTGGCTGCCAGGTACCCTGGCCAAACTCTCAGCACACAAGCCACGAGCATGCAAAGCGACCGCGGACTGCTCTAGACTCTAGACTCTACATTCTCTACTTTCCACATGCTACAAGTGCCCGACACCAACAAGCACTCCCCCAGCCTTGGATACCACACTGAACACGGAGTTCCATGTTGTGCAGTCGGTCTGTTCAGCAGTGAGTGTCTGCATGAAGCAATATGGACACTGCAGGAGACAGTCTTGAACTGCAACCCCTGCAGGCCCTACAGCAGTCCCGCTGTGCATTCTCGAACCTACTTTCTCACCCCTGCCTGCACGCAGTGGTTTTGGTATTTGTCTAGAACGGACAACGCTCTCGGCCAGTCGTGTTCTGTGTCAACGGAGCTGATGGCGGTGTTGCACGTGATCACGTCTGCTTTCACAAAGCCCCGAGACATAAGGTCAAGTATGTGTAGGCTCCAAAGCCAGCCAGCAAGAGCAAATGAGCGAACCAACGCATTGAAAGATACCAAGCTCCGTTCCATGGTCATGTGTTCCATGGACTCGAGGAGCAAAACAGCCTTGCACCAACTAGTGAGGCTTCTGAGTTTGCTGAAGGCAGTGTTGTAAAGGACCAGGTGCGTCTGAACCACATTCCTGGAGAGGTTGTGTAAAACATGCAAGGATTCTGACCAAGTCTGCAATTCCCGAACTTTGACAAGCCCGTGCTGTGCACCGTGCATCCGCACACCAGGACGTGTCATGCAAAGGCCGCGCCAGAGTATGCTGGTGGAAATATCATGTCTTCAAACTGAAGAGCTCAGCGCTGAATCTTGAACTGCGCACTGCTTCTTCCAAGGTCTGGCTGGCTTGCAACCGGTCAATTCAATTCTGGTGCACCCCCCACACAGTCGCCGTGTCCGGGTGGCGCAGCTTTACCTGCGTCATGCATCAACGGACCCAACTGCAGTGGGGGTAGCACTCTTCAATGCCAGGAACTTTGGCACTGCATGGCAAGCACGTTGATCGCCGCGGCTGCCTTGAGCCAAGAGTCTGTACACAAGCTCCGTCGCCGAACGCTCGACAGTACTACTATCTGCCCACCCCAGCATCTCGCTCGGCATCCACTAAGATCCAGGAGAAGCTCGTGATCACGATGCTTACGAGCCGAACATTGAGAAATGGCATGCGCCAACCATGGGCCTCACATCCATAAGACTTTCGACTGCGAGGGCCTGAGGGAACGTCAGGTCAAAGGATACGTCAAAGGTGGAGACGATTTAGCACTGACAATACTCCAACGAACCAGTACCTCTCTCTTGGATCGAAACGAACAAGTCGAAGTGGAGACAATTGAGACAATTCTTTTCAAAGCGTCGGCGATTCTGATGCATGAGCACCAGTGCTGGCACAAAAAAGATAGCAGCCGTTATCAAAACTGTCATGACTGTCGCAACCCCATACCGAACATTCGGAAGCCTACCCACCGGGCGGTAAAACATTGGTAACTCAAAACATCGATGGTCCACAAGCCCCTGGCACTGCGTCAGAGCTCTCTTCATCGCCTGTTACGACACGACACCTGCCTCAGCTCTGCATGCGCCGACTTCTGCGCTTCATGCACCTGTCACGCAGCGCCGTGTTCACTCCTGCCGGCTCTCTCAACTTTCGTCTCACCGCCGCATTCATGCAATCTCCATGCAAAGCAATCCAGGCGACGCTTGCACCTCGAGGAATATCTCCTGCCGACAGGATCCGAAAGGATTCCGTCTTGCTGTGTGCCTATCGTGCCCTAGGGCAGTTGTGCACCTCGCCTTGTGATCGGGGATACGGTACCTGCGCAAGCCATAACTTAGAAATTCCCCTCGTCTTGTGTCGGAACAATGACAACAACTTCTGTTTGCAGGCGAGTTGCGTAGGATCTCCCAATTCCTTCTGGCCCTGTGCCGCCGAGAGAAACACGTGCAAGAATGGACGAAATGGCCACAACTGCCACAACATTCGCGAAGGGCTGGGAAGGCATAATTGTTTCATTTCGCCGATCGCGCCAAGGACAAGAATGCTGGGATCAGTATCATAGTAATTTGTGTCAAGATTGGAGAAGCCCTCGCTTCGTGATTCGGGCGCGCAGCACTTTAGGAACAGGTCACCTGCCAGAACGTCGTAACCACTGACAACCCTCTCAGTCATAAACTAGTTGACTAGTTTGCAATGCATCGACAACCAAACCGAGACTTTGCGGCTTGGATGGCTGGGCCTGGATGACCCCCTTTTAGTCATTTGCGTGAGGGGGCGCAACAGATCGGACCGGTATTTTCCATGAAAAGGGACGAAACGGAAATGGCCATGGCCTCCAACAGCTCGGAGAGCGACTCAAGCTGAGACATTTGCGTGCTCAAACCGTCCACGGCCTGGCAGCACAATAGCCGGCATGTGGCAATGCAACTCTTGCGGCATCGGCAGGCCTCTCGGATGTACTCGCCAGTCGATCGGATTTGCACGTGGAAAGCATCCAGATGGTCCTTCTGATCTTGCTGCGACACTATGGATAAATACATGGTAACCTTTCGATGGGAAGACTGCAAAACATCAAACATAAACAATCTGTTTTGTCGAGCGGCAAAGCGTCGTCCCAACTCCTGGTTTGCATTGCGCCTGAGTTTTCGAGTGCCTATGGCCAGACCCCTGCAAGCACCACGGAACCCATGAACGCAAGGTCGAGCCAAGCTGCAAAATCTCGCGTCCCAACGCATCGCGCTCTGCCCTAACGGAGCTCGAACTCGATTCCAGCAATCTCTGCAAGACTGTTCAAAGCAGTACCAGCCGAGGAGCTGCTGCAACTCATCGGCTGCTCTCGCAACGTCCGGTCTCTGCTGTTTGTGGTCCGATGCCTGGTTCCACAAAGTGCCCACAGCTCACGGCTAATTTCTTCGACATGCCTTCCCGCCAAGTATCAAAGAAAAAGCAATTCTGCACTTTGCATTATTGAGCACATTGGAATTTCGGTGCATCACTCAGTCCACGGCTCTGAGGGCATTGGCAATCTCGACGCGCAAGCCGTCCGCCTCAGGGGTCGCAAAATTTCCCTGTCGTGCCCTCTCTTGCCAGCTCCTGAGACACCCACCACATTTGCCAGTAGTTCTTGCGAAAATGCATCCACAGTTCCCTGGCCAAATCACCGACAAGAGCTTCGAAGCATCACAAGGGTTTCCTGCAAGGTTAAGAGCATGTACACCGACGCAGAGCAGTCAACACAGTTGGAAAGAGTCGAATGCGGATTGCCTTTGGTTTCCTGACGGCTACGGCTTTTCATTGCTTTGCTTTGCATTAACCCACCCCACACCATGCCAGCTGGGACATACTAAAACAACCAATCCTTCATCGTAGGTCCTCGAACGGTTGTTGGTGATGTAAAAATCTTGTGGTCGAGTTGGTTGGGGCTTAGCAAGCAGTTGGCCTAAAGAGTCTAAGAAACCCGACTGGTATAATGGCCAATACATAAAAAACATCATAAAAGGATTCTCGACGGCATTTGTTCGTCTTATGGTCTGAGAGACTTTTATGCTTGGGCAGTGTGCCGTTGCTGCTTGCTTGATGATGCGATCTAACAAGAACTCCCAAGGAAAGGTAACCCCAATCAACACGATGTTAACGTCTGTGGGCAGTACATGGGCGCAAATCCAAACATGCGAAAAGTATCCATCCAAGAGTCCCATGAAAAGCTGCTGCCGCCACAAAGCCAAGAATCAACGACAACACTAAGGCCAAAAGCCAGCAAGCCAAATATGACAATAGCAACAACGAAAACTGTACGTATGTTTACCAGGGACCCTTTTCCTGCTCACTTCGTCTGTTCTTTGGGTCCTATTGTAAGTATCTGACAATCAAAACACACCAGAACTTGATTGACATGACAAAGTTTTCAGATTAGGCTCAACATATGCTGCGAGCTGTTCGGCTCGTTCTTCTGGCTGATCTCCCCAGTTGCTCTTAAAGACATGAGACCGCACCTGGCGGTTCCCAGCCGAAGATCGTCTTTCCGGGCCTGAGTTTGTTGGGCCTAGTTTTCTTCCCGTATAGAGACACGTCCCCCATGCCGGGACGCACACGTCGCTGTGGTGACCTTGGCCTGCTCATGATCCCGGCCCCGTCTGCGGCTTAGCCGTACTTGAGCCAAACAAGCCCGCAAACGAGAACAAGCGTCCAGCAGAGCCTCCAAACACAAGCAAAGTAGCATGAAGGTGAATCGCGACACAAGCTTGTTGCTCTTGTTTGGCATCTCGCACCTGCTGGTGACTTTCACCATGGCAGCACAACGTCGCCGTCGCGTGCAATGCGGCGGACGCAGTAATCTGCACGGCTGGCATGGTCGTGCCATAGCACCGAGGTCAGCATACCTGTAGCCTTGAGTGTTTTTCACGGACTTTTAGGCTTGCACAGGTGTCTCGACTCACAAGTCTGAGCTGGCATTGAGGTAGTGTGGCGTGGTCCCGGCTTCGGGCCCTGCAGCAAAGTCCGCAGATAGTTCCACGAATGGAGGACCGGCACTTTGTGGGGATACGTAGACCGTTTGAAGCGCTCGGCGATCTTCAACGCCGGGGCTACGGGTCACCCGTCCGTGTGAGTGGGGACGCCACGGTGGCATCGCAGCAGAGCGCGCCTCCGTGGCCCGTGGCAGTGGCTGCCTGCGGTCGTCTGCTGATGAGGAAGGGGAGATGCTAGGGGGATAATGATAAGCACCGACGAATGCTATGAGTCGTGTGCCCGCCTTGGCTTGGGTCCGCGTGGCCAGGTAGCAAAACATCCTGGCTGTTGTTGCGCTACTGCGCAGGCCCGCGTGCAAACTACCTCATCCGAGCACTGCCCCCTGCCGCCACAGCCGGG